>JAECUM010002383.1:0-66045 GCA_016617855.1 Megalonaias nervosa
TTTTGACATTTTTTTTTTTTTTTTTTTTTTTTCCTTTTTTTCTCACGATTCCTGGTATAGCAGTATTAAACAGTAGACAAAACACCAATCTGGTCATGACCTCATTGCAAATACATATGCCAGTTATGTGTTAAATGTAGATCACAATGTTTTTGTTGCAAGGCTATGGTACTACCTGGGGTACATAAAATCAACTGGTTTGATGATTCTGCCATACAAAATACTAGAGACTGAGTACTGGAATTCCCCATTTGCATTCAGAGTCACATGACTACACAAATCTCGCGACCTTCATCTCAATGACTTCAAACAGTCACGTGATATCAACAACTGACCATTTCTAATGTTGCTGTAGAAAAACAAATCGAACATATAAATGAAAGTTACATAATATTTATAGAAAAATAAAATAACGTAAACATCTAAATATATTTAGTCTGGAAAAAACGACCAGAAATCTGTAAATGTTGCAGCAACTTTGAAACAGAGATTCAACAAGCAGATAGCACAGGTCAACGCGGTAGTCACGTGATACCAACAACATACATCGCTGACACGTGCTTAGTAATTGATGAATCTAGTTTTATCCACATTGCTGCGATACCAACAGGTTTATAGTCGTTGTTCTCAGAATAAATATGTTGAGAATTAAGTGTTTATAATATTTACGTATAACTATTACGTAACTTTTAATATATTCGAATTCTATAAACTTCCGAAATTGTTTATTGTTGATATCACGTGACTATGGACCTCTGATGTCATTGACATGTAGGTTGCGAGATTTGTGTAGTCATGTGACTAGGAAAGCAGATGGCGAGTTCCAGGTCAAATTTCATCGACGCTATAGTTGCATCTCGTCTCTCAGCGGATTAAAGATATAACGAATGCTACACTCGCTATTTCTGAGAAAATAAATCATATTCCTATCGATTTCATGCAAGTATACCTCGATGAAAGGTCATTAAAGTTTGCTAGGCCGGCTAGTAAGTCTCTCAGCGGATTAAAGATATAACGAATGGTACACTCGCTATTTCTGAGAAAATAAATCATATTCCTATCGATTTCATGCAGGTATACCTCGATGAAAGGTCATTAAAGTTTGCTAGGCCGGCTAGTAAGCGGCTACCCTATGCCGATACCAAATGGTGTCGGCGAATTCCAACTTTTCGATAGGGAATGGACTCTGACCCTACACCCCAGTATAAATGTCCAAATATCAAAAATGGGGTGGCAAGGGTCACAGGAAACTCGGACTAACCTGTGCTAAAATTGTGTTTATTCAAGCCTTCGTGATTAGAGATATTTTTACTTCATAAAGCATTTCATAATTATGTAGTATTACAAAGTATAAAAATATTTGTTCACTTATACATTTGCTAAAAAATCGCCAGTAAATAATTCTTTGCAAGCAATAAGCACGCTTGAAAAGTAATGTGGTGTTCTTTTATCAACCGCACTAATCGTTGCCTGTCCAGTCAAGCATTCCACATGAACATATATACTCGTCCTCCCAGAGCGGTGCATAGAAACACGAAACGTACCGAAACGCATTTCAATTATATCGTATATACCATAGCTGGAAACACTGCAATTTGCGAAAATTTTGACATAAGTGTAACGGTTGATCTATTACTAATAAATACATATTATTAATGAATAATGCCAGGATGTATGAACTTTGTGAAAATCATCAATTTAAATAGCCGTACAGTGTAAGCAGAACGAACACCAAGTTCTTTTCATAAATATATACATGTATGCAAATATATACCAACAACAAAAAAATAAACAGACTTTGACTTAGCATGACTTTGTCTGACTTTGCGTTGATTATTAGGATCGGATTGCAAATGACGCTACAGATCACCAGCAGGGAAAGTGGACAATTTATATTCATCAATTAAGGAATACAAACCATACCTAAAGAGATGTATTTAATGGGTATATTTGAGTATATTCGAATGCATTTGAGTAAAAAGACGTGCAGTATAAGTCCACATGATTAGCGGCTTAAATACGTATGATAAGTCTATTGAACTCAAATGATAGCCAATGGCTACTGTTTAAATAATTTTAATTCACTGCAGGAAGGCAAGAATGAATGCTGACTTTTTTAAAGGTTGAATTTTCGTGTTTAGTGTAAGAGAGGAAAAATAATATGGGATTTATCAAACAGTCTCTCTCTCTCTCTCTCTCTCTCTCTCTCTCTATATATATATATATATATATAAGAGATAGAGAGGCAATATTACTGCATGGGCCATATCGACGTTTTGATAATGACAATCGTACATGAATTAACCGTAGTTTTACAGACTTCGGTCAGCTTTGGATGATGGGAAGCCAGCAATCCTTATTAATGCAGCCAGATCGAAGGCGAAGCTCCTACACACTCACAATATCAGGCCTATCGCCCAGAGCGGCAACACCGGCATTCGTGATCCAGTAGCAACTTAACTGCTTAGAATGTTCCATCCAGCGTTCGAAACACGAAACACACCACTCTGTAGTTGGACACGGCAACTGTTTATATCGAGCAGTATCCCTAGCCATTTCAGGCTCCGAACATCTTCACAAACTGCTAAGGTTGATGACGGCTATTGAAATGATTTTGAACAAAACAACTTACGATGAAAACAGTAATTATAATTTACATAAATTGTTTTCAGATAATAGAATTGTAACAAGCAGTTGTTCACAACTTGTCCGTAATGCAGTTGTCATCAATTTGTATTCTGAAATGGCACATATGTATGCCCCGAGTGCAGCAATAAACATGCCAATACGGTTATATTATCCGCCCCAACTGCATCCAGAGATGTCCTCAGAACCGTACACTAGAATCGTACAGGGTAGAGGTGTAAAATTTTCTGATCCAAAAATTTGCATCATGTGGAGTCAGGTGTTACTTCCGGACAATCTTATGTCTTTTAAGCCAAATCATTTTGTTACAATTCTTAAATTGCAATCTGAAATAGAAGTGGTAGATCTAAATAATTCTAACTCTTCCAACAAGAATGGAGAAATTGAGATATCAGTCTCATCATCAGATCTCAATGAATCGAGTAGCAATCCTTTGAACAGCAGTGCCGACGCTGACAGGACTGAAAAAAATAACTACGCTCAAAACGATAGCGTAAACCTTACGGAAGAGGACGGGAATGAGGACAATCCTGCTAAAGGGGGACTAGAAGTGGGAAAATACTTAGATACTAGCAAAGAAGTTCATCTTCTTTTATCTTCAGAAAGCTCCTTAGAAAAAATCCCACACGGTAAAAAAGAAAATGTATATTTTATTATTGACAACGTATCCAATATCATAAATCGCACCAAGAAATCAAAGAGTAGTTTTTGTGATGATTGCGGTAGTTGGAACTCGGCTTTGGGTTCCTCACCGAAATTCTATTATTTATTATGTGCAAACGGTGATCTCAGGAAAACATTTTTACAAGGGTCAATTCTGTAATCATTCCAGAGTTAAAGGAGAACATGGACATATGGAGCGGAAGTATATACCTATGGACCCTCAACCAGATTCAAACAGTTGTTGTGGTCCATAGGTACTATACTTCGCTAAAAGTCGATCAGTTGTATAAGAAAAGAGTTACTTGGTTAGGGGAAGGGGGATTAACCATTCGACTTGCTGTAGTAGAATACAGTGGCACATTTCCTGGTCTAGCCCCCCCCCCCATGGAAACTCAAAAGATCTAGTATCAGAATATTTACGGACACCAGACTTTGTATAAAGGACATGTTAAAGACAGACAAACCACAAATTATCTATGAAAGCTTAAGAAAAAATATGACGAGGTGACGCGACCGACTGGAATGCAGCAAATACGTGACAAAAAGAAAATCGAAGGGACATACCACAGGACATAGAAAAGCTGTCCAGGATCATATTCAGCAACTTGAAAATATGATTACACGAAGCCATCCTTTCGTAAGAACTCTAATAGGGACTAATGGAAAAACGCCATGCATTTTACTGTATGACGATGAACAGCTAACTGACATAAAGAATATGTGCTGCACTGGACAGACTGTTTTAGGAGTGGATAAAACATTTAACTTCTGTGACATGATGGACTGTGACCTAGCAAACAACTTTCATCTAGAAAGCGTACAGGAAAAAATTTTCTGACCGGTATGCACGAAAAGTATTTTTATTATGACAATTTCCCATCATTTGCAAAGAAATCAAAGAGTAGTTTTTGTGATGATTGCGGTAGATTGGAACTCGGCTTTGGGTTCCTCACCGAAATTCTATTATTTATTATGTGCAAACGGTGATCTCGAAAACATTTTTACAAGGGTCAATTCTGTAACGCATTCAGAAAAGGAGAACATGGACATATGGAAAGTATATACTATACCCTCAACCAGATTCAAACAGTTGTTGTGGTCCAAACTATAAAAAGTCGATATGGAAAAGAGTTACTTGGAGGGGAAGGGGGATTATTCGACTTGCTGTAGTAGAATACAGTGGCACATTTCCTGGTCTAGCCCCCCCCCCCCCATGGAAACTCAAAAGATCTAGTATCAGAATATTTACGGACACCAGACTTTGTAATGACAGAAATAAAGTTCATGTTACAGACTGACACACTACAAATTATCTATGAAAAGCTTAAGAAGAAATATGACGAGGTGGCGCGACCGACTGGAATGCAACAAATACGTGACAAAAAGAAGTAAGCAAAATCGAAGAGACATACCACAGGACATAGAAAAACTGTCGCGGAGCAGATTCAGCAACTTGAAAATATGATTACAGGAAGCCATCCTTTCGTAAGAACTCTAATACGGACTAATGGAAAAACGCCATGCATTTTACTGTATGACGATGAACAGCTAACTGACAAAGAATATGTGCTGCAATGGACAGACTGTTTTAGGAGTGGATAAAACATTTAACCTCTGTAACATGCATGTGACTGTGATTTCTTATAAACAACTTTCTGTGATTAGACAGCGTACAGCACAATCACCAATTTTTATAGGACCGGTCTTCATGCACGACAACAGCGACTTTGAGAGTTACTGCCACTTTTTCCGTCATCTGAAGATGAAATTATTAGACACAGATTTGACTAAACTTGTGGTTGGAATTGACGATGAAACGGCAATGGTCAAAGCCATAACGACCCATTTCCAAATTCTACTCATGTCTTATGTACCAGACACCTTCGCGAAAACACTACGCAAAAACTTAAAGACACGCTGTTGACAAAAAGGACCGAAATCTTATTTTGGAAAAAATATATGGAATTGGAGAAATTATGGACGCTGATGACACAATTTGTTTTGAAGAGAAATGTGCTAACTTGGAGTCTTTCTGTCGGGAAGTTTCCCCAAAATTTATTGACTACTTTCAGTATAGACTGAAAAATCAGCTGCTGTCCAAGGTAAACGGACCTACACGACTCGACGACAAATGGACTAACAACAACTGCGAGCCCGATAACCACGTGTTTAAGCAGATTGTAGAGTGGAAATCGAAGTCTCTGACAGAATTTGTCTCTCATTTAAATGACTTGGTGGACGGAGAGTTCAAAGACTTGAGGGGTGCATTAATTGGGACTGGTGAATACCGACTCGCTGACAGTCAGACAATTTCACATTTCGAAGACGGACTGGGTGAAACAAACTACCCAACAAAGAGAAAAACTCTTCACAAAATTCAGACGCTTCATTCTTACAGACAGTAAATACGTGACATCATCAGACGGACAGTCAGAAATCGTGGCTCCGAGGACACGAGGAAAGAAACCAGGACAACGAAAACGGAAAATCAACGAACGCAGTGACGAAAAAAAAAGACTAAGACAAGCAAATAGCATGATTTTATATATGATACAGTGCAACGGACGCACTTCTTGTTACATGATAATTTCTCTGATCCTATATATTAACTTGTATGTACTATTCATGTGCTTTGAATCAGCCCGCTATTGTCAAACTGCCGCCAAAATTCGCAGTTTCCAGCTTCTTTTAATTTGATGTTGCATCACTTGCAGAAAAGAAAGTACATATTAATTTATTATATAAATAATATTAAATTTAACAGATATGATTTATACATACACAACCAATATACACTATGGTATATACCAGGGGTCGGCAACCTACGGCAAGCGTGCCAGACTTGGCACGCGGAGCGATTTTCAATGGCACGCGTAAGACCCCCCAAAAAGGTAATAAGTGGAAAAAAAGATTTTTTTAAAAAAATGCAGGTCAAAACAACGTACGTCAGCATAATGGCTGCTACGTGCACTGGACGGCGCCATATCATTTTCTTGGAATAACTCTAATATTTCTTGCATTAGCTAGGTGTCGCCACATGTCCGCTTTCACTGGCCAGCAGTAGGCTATATTATTGTTGCGTCGAAGGCGCTACACCAGTCACTGCATGATTCCGCTACTGAAGGATGCGGCCAACGTGTTAAACGTGTATAGTTTTATTGCTATTTCTTATGTTCTTGTATTAAATACAGTACCCCTAAAATGGCCGAAAAAAAGCAAAAACTTGATCAACGCCCATTTCAAGAAAATTGGACAAAACAGTATGGATTTATACAACAAAAGGATCGTGCTATTTGTGCTTTATTTTGTGAAAGTGTTGTGTGTCGTACGTCTAGTGTACAAAGACACTGAAACCCAACATCAATCCAAGTTTAAAACTTGTGAAGAGAAAAGCGAAGCCATCAAAAGGGCCATTTCTGGTTTCAAGAAACAAACTGGTATTTTGAGTCAAGCAGTTGGAATGAAGAATAAAGCTACTGAATTTAGTTACAAAATTGCTGTGTGTGGCTTCGAAAGGCAAACCTTTTACAGATGGAGAGTACATCAAAGAAACTTTTTTGAGTAGTGCAGAAATTCTGTTCAGTGATTTACCAAATAAAGAAACTATACTGTCTCGGATTCGAGAAATACCAGCTTCCGCAAGATCAATTGAGAGGCGCATAACTGATTTGGCTGAAAATTTAACAGTTAAACAAACGACTGGATTAAATCAAGCTATTGTATTTAGTGTCGCTCTTGATGAAAGCGTTGACTTCAATGACTTGTCACGCCTAGCTGTAGTCGCACGATATTGTGAAAATAATCGTATTTATGAAGAGTTGTGTTGCTCGTTAGCTCTGCATGATACAACCAAAGCAAAGGACATTCTGACTGCATTCGTAAGCTATTTCAAAAATCAGAACATCGAGTTGAATAAATTATTCTGTGTAACAACTGATGGTGCTGCTGCGATGGTTGGCAAAAAGAAAGGATTTGTTACACTTCCTGAGAATCACGTTGAACGTCCACTATTAAACTTCCATTGCATTATACACCATGAGAGTTTGTGTGCAAAGATCTCATCATTGGACTTGCACTATGTGATGGCAACTGTTGTTAAGATAGTCAACTTTATAGTTTCTCGCTCTTCATTGATTCACAGGCAATTCAAGTCTCTTCTACAAGAAATTGAGAGTGAATATACAGATCTCCTGTTGTACAGCAATATTCGCTGGCTTAGTCGAGGTAAAGTCTTGAATAGATTCGTTTCCTGTCTGGAAGCAATTAAGGTGTTTCTTGATGAAAAAGAACATTTTCCGGAATTGAATGATGAGGACTGGCTGTTGAAGCTGATGTTTCTGACAGACATAAGACACATTTAAATGAGTTGAACTTGCATTTACAAGGACAGGGTCAAACAGTACTTGAACTTTTTGACTACTGGAAAGGATTTGCGTTGAAACTGGACATATTTTGCCGTTAAGGCTCATTCAGATCGATTTACAGTGAATATAGATGAGCTTCAGAAATACAGTGAAGCGCTCAAAATGGAGTTTGCTAACCGGAGTCAAGACTTTCAAATTCATGGACCCATATTTTCATACCTCATCAAGCCCGACTTGCTTTATCTGACTACTACCCAATTAGATCTGGATCTTTTCAGGTAGATGGATATTGACGATTTTGAAATGCAGCATGTTGAATTTAAGACATCAGAATTATGGACATCAAAATTTGCCGAATTGCGGAAATCTCTGGAAGGAAACTGCTTAGAAAAGTCAGCTGCTATTCTCAACTGCTGGACATCCCTCCATGAAGCATTCATCTGTTTGAAGAATGTTGCATTTGCTCTACTTTCAGCTTTTGTTTCAACTTATACTTGTGAACAGATTTTATCTCACATGAAAACTGTTTTAAGTCCACAAAGAAGTCGCCTAACACCTGAACACTCAGAAGCCTGTGTGAAGCTGAAAGTGACCAAATACGACGTATCTGATATTGAACAATTAGCCAAGAGCATGCAAGGACAAGGCTCACATTGAGATACAGATTAATTACATTCAATTGAAGTTTTTATGTTCAATTTCTTTAATTAAACATTACTATAATAAATTCAAGATGAAATTTACTTGTTTTAATAGTTTCATATATACGAGTACTTATATAATGTATTAAAATATGGTACAGCAGATAGACTTATAGGAATATAGGTTGTTGGCACGCTGAATGAATTAGAAATCCTACTTTGGCACACTATTATCAAAAGTTTGCCGACCACTGGTATATACGATATAATTGAAATGCGTTTCGGTGTTTATATTGCGTCCCGGTGTTTCTATGCACCCCTTCCAGAGAACCCAACGCCTTTTTAGGATTTAATCCCCTTAACTGATAGACCTAGATTTGTCGAAGCCGAGTTATGTATTTGAGTAAAGGGGCAGCCCAGGTTTTTGAACTTGAAGACAAAAGCGTGAAGTGTACGATTAATGATGAACCTTATGTTCAAATCATGTCAATTCTCTTTTAACTCAGCCTCAATGGTTGTGACATGCATCGCAACAGCACCTCTGGAAACGTCTGGTTTAAACTTAATGCTATTGATCTCAGTTCTTTTCGCATTTTCCTCGTCACCGAAGCGAGTTAACTGCGCCATTTCCCGTTGATGCCTCAACACTCATCATCAATCCCGTAGTCTGGTAGACCGTTGGGGCACCACACAAGACCGAACAATCAGCTTCCTCCATTCCTCTCGATTTTCCGTCTTTCTTATTGAGTCGCTCAATGTCACGCCTGTCCACTCTCGAATGTTGTCTTCCCACCTCTTTCTCTGCCTTCCACAACACTAGAATCCTTTTAACGACTGCCACGACTGACCCAATTCTTCACTAACCTTACTTGAAAATTTTCATCCCGGATATTATATTTCATTATCTCGGTAAAGAGACCGTATTGGATCAAGAATTTGTACCCATATAGTCATTTGAATACCGTAGCGTATGTTCCATGAAGACATCATGCTGATGAAAGTAACAAAAGAATATGACTGATCTACACGTTTCTAAATCTGCGAGCGAATAGTGGAACCATGGTCAACGTTCGACCTTATTCAAAGTCTGCATAACTAGAATTAAACCTTCCCGACTGCTCACTAAAATTTCTTTGCCACCACTCTTATTAAATCATGGGCATTTCTACACTAGAAACTTTATGATTACCATTTACTTCATCTAACAGTTTAACGACGTCTTCAATAATACTTCAGTTTTCGTTTCTGATACGAATTAATAATAAACGATTAAATTTGATTATACTTAAGTCAAGCAATAAGCGCTGAATGCATTCAACATGCTACACTAATATTTTCCATACCTCTGATTTGATGAGTTACTAACTTCATACGTGCATTTCATAATCCTTTGTGAAACTTCATTGTCAGCGAACTGAAAATGGGCATATAATTGGTGTTCCTCATACCTCACGTGTCGATTAGTCTCTTTGCACATTTTAGTTTTGCGACAGCATTCTTTTTAGGCTCAGACTGGACAGTAAAAGTCAAAAATATAAATAAATAAGTTCGCTTCTGCACCAGGACCCGGAAAGACAGAGTTTAATAATAATAATAATAATAATAATAATATCTCCTAACCAAAAACTATCTTCCCACAGTATACACTTTTAAATATATATTTAATGCAAATTTATGAGTTTTGATAGAACTATCAAATTGTGATACGTGTAAAAACAACTCGGTTAAAGGAAGGAATTAAAGGTTGACAAAAGTATCAGAATATTGGAATATACCTTTTCAAAATGAGAAGAAAAAAACGAAAAAAAAAAAAAAAAAAAACACCCCTTAAGATCTGTAAATGTACAATAAACATCTGTGGAATACATTGTTGTCAAATCTGTCGATTCCCACTCTGTGAGACAGAAGTAGTTTTTATATGAAATTTTAAGAAAAATCCCACGGTAGTTGAACAAACATATTGGCTTTGGATGAAATGTTGGGCAGTGTACTTTGTACATAGTAATCTTTCGTTTTGGCAAAATTTGGTGTGTTATGATGTCTGAAAATATTGCAATCTTTTATTCAGACATACTTAGGGTTGCTGCTTAGTTTGCTTTTCCTGACAGATATATTACCATAAAACTACATCGAAGCTCAAAGTGGGTTGGTTGGTTGGTTGAATTTTTTACGGCGCACCAGCACTATGAGGCTATTTAGCGCCATACAAAAGGTTATATCTTTCATTATTTAAAAGTGGTAAAAGATTACGTATCGACCAGCGATACGAAACCAAACAGTTGAAGGTAAAACGATCAAATGGTAACGGTTGGTTGGTTGGTTTGTTGAATTTTTACGGCGCACCAGCACTATGAGGCTATTTAGCGCCATACAAAAGGTTATATCTTTATCGTTTAAAAGTGGTAAAAGGTTTAGTATCGACCAGCGATACGAAACCAAACAGTTGAAGGTAAAACGATAAAATGGTAACGGTTATAAATAAATAAAGTTTCCCGATCAACGGGGAGTGCAAATGATGTATGACAACGAAAACAGATGAAAGGTAATTAAAATATATAGACGGTATATATAGCACATAAATCTGTTCAAGGTCATAGCATACAAGCTATAGCTTATGATAAATATTTACTTCCTTCAGGAAGTCTATAATATAAGAAACGCTAACTGTATCAAAGAGCTCCCTAATGTCATGCACGTTGTAATAATGATTACGCGTAGGTTGGAGGTCGAAACACTCCAACATAAAGTGCTTAACGGTGAAAGGTTCATTGCAATATACGCACTCTGGTGGGTCATCTCCTTTTAGTATGTAAGAGTGGGTTAAATAAGTATGACCAATTCGAATTCTTGCAATGACTACCTCCTCCCTACGGACGGCTCTGTAGGAAGGAGTCCATTCTCCTAGGGTTGGCTTGATGGCATAAAGTTTGTTATTCACGGCATCATTCCATGATGCCGGCCATTTCTGACGTAAACAGTCTTTGATACTACGTTTAAAATCAGTATACGGTGTTTTAAATTCAGATGGTTCCAGTGACAGGGCCATTTTAGCAGCGCGGTCTGCATTGTCATTACCTTTAATTCCAATATGGCTGGGTAACCAACAGTATACTATACTGTGGGAGGTACTCAGCTCAGTATGTTTGAGGAGAATATTGACTAATAATGGATTCTCCAGTTTTCTATTATGTAGTGACTGAAGTACTGATAGTGAATCGGAGAAAATGATGCTGTTTAAAATATGCTTGCTTTCAATATATTGCAATGCAAGGTCTATTGCTCTGATTTCGGCTGAGAAAATTGATGTACCATTTGGCAAGCGAACTTTTGTTATGTGTTTTCTACTAACGAAGGCTGCAGCAGCCTTTTCCTGATCTTTTGATCCATCAGTATATATTCTTGTATAATTTTCAAATTGGGTGAGGAGTTCTTGGTAACAGGAGTGGAAGATAGAAGGGTTTGTCTCCGATTTTTTTCCATCGTGTAACGTGAAAAGTACTACTGGTTGTTGAAGCAACCAGGGAGGTGTTTTGGAGACGGACGTTTTCTGAATTTTTGAAAGATCAATTTTGGTACTGTCAAGGCATGGTAATATTCTAATGCCAAAGGTAGGTATGACGTTTGGTTTATTGTCATATAAGGTTTTATATTTGGGTTCAAAAACAGCTGAAAAAGCAGGGTTCAGAGGGTTTGATCTTAATTTGAGAGCATACTGTGCGGAAAGCATTTCTCTACGTTGTGATAAAGGTGGTTCGTTCGCTTCAACGAGTAGGCTTTCACACGGGGATGTCTTAAATGCTCCCAGAGCAAGTCTTATTCCCTGATGATGAATTCGGTCAAGAATCTTTAAATAGGACTTCCTAGCTGAACCACAGACAACGCAACCATAGTCTAGTTTCGAGCGAATAAATGTTCTGTATAAACTGAGTATGACTTTCCTATCAGCACCCCAGTCAGTGTGCGCTATTACTTTAAGTAAATCTAGAGACTTCCAGCATTTAGCTTTCAGATTCTTCAGGTGTGGAATAAAAGTCAGTTTTCTGTCGAAGATAATACCTAAAAATTTTGCTTCCTCAACAACTGGAATAGGTGTTCCGTCCAGCGTGAGTTTAGGTCCATTGTGATGTCTTCATAACTGACAGAAATGCATACATACAGTTTTTGATTTCGAGAATTTGAAACCGTTAGTATTGGCCCAATTTTCAATCTTGTTGATATTTTGCTGTAATTGTCTTTCAATTGTATGCATGTGCTTGGATCGGTAACATATTAAAAAGTCATCAGCATATAGGGAGCAATCCACACCGGGAGTCAGACACTTGGTAATGCTATTAATTTTTATGTTGAAAAGCGTCACGGACAAAATACTGCCCTGGGGCACACCCATCTCTTCATCGTGCATATCAGAGAGGGTGGAGCCCACTCGTACCTTGAATTCCCTGTCTGAGAGGAAGTTTGATATGAACGAGGGCAGTCGGCCTTTTCGACCCAGATCGTGTGGGTCATTTAGTATTCCGTACTTCCACGTTGTGTCATAGGCCTTTTCCAAATCAAAGAAAACCGCTACTAAGTGTTCTTTCTTGATGAAAGCGTCGCGAATAAATGTTTCCAGTCTAACCAGATGATCATTGGTACTACGACCATAAGGGAAGCCACTTTGGAAAGGAGATATTAAATCGTTGCTCTCCAAATACCATACAAGCCGAGAATTGATCATTCGCTCCATTGTTTTGCATACGCAGCTAGTTAATCATATAGGTCTATAGTTGGTAGGATCTGCGCTATCTTTGCCTGGTTTGGGAATTGGTATTACTGTTGCTTCTTTCCAAATTTTTGGTACATTACCAGTAATCCATAAATCATTGAAGATTTCCAGAAGAACTGCTAAGGATGGTTCTGGAAGGTGTTTCAAAAACTGGTAATGTATATCGTCAGGCCCAGCGGATGTATCATGGGCCTTATTCAAAGATTCCATAAGCTCCGACAATGAAAACGGTTGGTTATAACTTTCTGAGTTATTCGATGTGAATTTCAACCGTGTTTTTTCTTTTTGAGCTTTTAGTCTTCGGAAAGCTTCTGAATAATTAGACGATGAGGAATTTTTGGAGAAACAATCAGCAAGTACATTAGCTATTTCATGCTTGGTATTGAAATTGTTGTTATTTATCTTCACATGTCGGAATGAATTGTGTTTTCCCTTTCCATTTATTTTGCGGATCGTATCCCAAACTTTCTTTATTGAGGAACGAGAGTTTAAAGTTGAAACATATTTTTTCCATGTTGCTCGTTTATTTTCTTTAATTATGCGGCGAGCTTTGGCCCGAACAATACAGTATTGAGTTAAGTTTTCGGGCGTTGGGCGTTAGTGTCATCAGCGACCTTCCAATTATAATCCAAAAGTAGTGAAGGAGAACAAATTGTCAAGTCGATACAAGTGTATGTACCAGTTCCTGGGTGCAAGTACGTCGGAGATTTGGTATTAAATAGACACAAGTCGTGTCTAGTAATAAAATCTTCAACCTTTTTGCCCCTGTCGCTTATGTAATTTGATCCCCATAGAATATTATGGGCATTAAAATCACCGAGTAAGAACAAATGGTGCAGGAAGTTGTTGAACAAGCGTGTCTAATTCGTTTGGTAATAAGTTGGTGTTTGGTGGTATGTAAATAGAACAAAATGTAATCACTCGATGTAGAGTGACTCTCACAGCAATGGCTTGCAAATTTGTGTTTAAAGGAATGACGCTATGTGGGGCTCTATTGTTCACAGCAATAGAAACCCCTCCCGAGGCCCTGTCAACGTTCTGTAAGTAGGTGTTAAACAGGGAGTAGTTTTTAAGTGTGATGTTGTCCGTATCTTTTTAAAAAGGTTTCCTGAAGGCATAGTATTGCAGGATCATATTCGTTTAAAAGCAGGAGAATATCATTGTAATTGGCTTTAAGTCCTCGACAATTCCATTGTATGATCGTGTTCTTCATTATAAGTTTAGATTGGAGATTTTGGAGCTAGGTTAGACTTTTCGCGGAGAGAATCTATATGGTTATTTCTACGGAGGAAGTACGGGGATGATTTTTTTGTTAGGTCTGGAGCTACTTTGAGAACATGGAGCAGTATCTTCTGCATCCATGCTCTCAATGTCCCCAAACCTGTTATAGAGTTTGATGGGGTCTTGTGACCCCTTTTGCTGCCGATTTCCTTCTGATCTGTTTTTGTTCTTAGGTGATTTCGGTTATTGGGTATTATTGAATGTTGTTTGGGTAGATGCCGTGGTTTTTTGTGCTTGGTAATGGGGGGTGTTAGTGCTTGATGTTGAGTCGGGTTCATCTGTCTGCGTTTGAGCGTCCTTCGTTGCCTTGGGATTGTTCTTCACTACAGTGGAGAAGGATGGGCCAGGAAGAGATGTTTTGCCTGTACAAGCTTTCTGGCCTCTGGATAGGGAATGTTGGATGTGTATTTAACCCTCTGTATTTCCTTCTCCTGTTTCCAGGTATCACAATCCTTGGAATTGGCGTGGTGCTCTTTTCCACAGTTGACACAATGCGGAGTGGCTCTACACTCAGATTCCTGGTGAGAGTGATCTCCGCATCGGCCACATATTTGGCTTCGTGAGCAGCGGTCTTCATGATGACCATATTTCTGACACTTATAACATCGAAGTGGATTTGGTATGTACACATCAACCTTCACTTGCAGAAAGCCAACTTTGACCACTCTGGGTACTGTTGGCTTGTTGAAGGTGAGTATAATGGTGTTGGTGTCCTGCAGGTTGTTGTTACGTTTAATACGTATTCTACGGACTGCAGTGACACCTTCGTTTTTCATCCCTTCAATGATATCCGTGTCGCTGACTCCAGCCAAGTCACGACAGCGAATCACGCCTTTGGACGAATTGAGTGTTGTGTGGGCGAACGAGGTCACTGGAATATCGAAAAATGTTGTCATTTTCTTGAGGTTTTCTGTTTGACCTCGTCGCTCACACTCGACAAGTAGGCAGCCCGATTTTAACTTTTTAACACCTTTTGGTGTTCCAATCAGTCCCATAATTGTTTTCTCGATCACAAACGGAGAGAGTACATTAAGCGGTTTTGTGGCATCTTTAGACTGTATAACCATGAAGCGTGGAAATGAATCCACACCACATGGTTCGTCATCTGAGTCAGATCCAGTTTTGGTACGCTTGAGTTGATTTTTTTTGGAAATATCCATGTTGGTGGATTTAAAATTCAGCACCCGTGCTCCCCGCCCACCAAGGAGCCCAACAAGGGAACACTTTTCAAGTGTCAGAGATACACAGATGTTATACTCAGTAGGTAAATTCACCTCCTGATTCATCCCATAAGACATACTCATTCGGTAAAATTACCTCCCAATTGACCCGTTGAGCCACCGCCTTCTAGGAAGTCTTCTAAGACTTGGATGTTGGTTGGTTGATTGAATTTTTTACGGCGCACCAGCACTATGAGGCTATTTAGCGCCATACAAAAGGTTATATCTTTCATTATTTAAAAGTGGTAAAAGATTACGTATCGACCAGCGATACGAAACCAAACAGTTGAAGGTAAAACGATAAAATAGTAACGGTGATAAATAAAGTTCCCAGATCAACGGGGAGTGCAAATGATGTATGACAACTAAAACAGATGAAAGGTAATTAAAATCTAACGACGGTATATATATAGCACATAAAACTGTTTAAGGTGATAGCATAAAAGCTATAACTTATGATAAATATTTACTTCCTTCAGGAAGTCTATAATATAAGAAATGCTAACTGTATCAAAGAGTTCCCTAATGTCATGCACATTGTAATAATGATTACGCGTAGGTTGGAGGTCGAAACACTCCAACATAAAGTGCTTAACAGTGAATGGTTCATTGCAAGATATGCACTCTGGTGGGTCTTCTCCTTTTAGTATATAGGAGTGGGTTAAATAAGTATGGCCGATTCGAATTCTTGCAACGACTACCTCCTCCCTACGGACGGCTCTGTAGGAAGGAGTCCATTCTCCTAGGGTTGGCTTGATGGCATGAAGTTTGTTATTCACGGCATCATTCCATGATGCCTGCCATTTCTGACGTAAACAGTCTTTGATACTACGTATAAAATCAGTATACGGTGTACTAAAATCAGATGGTTCTAGTGATAGGGCCATTTTAGCAGCGCGGTCTGCTTTGTCATTACCTTTAATTCCAATATGGCTGGGTAACCAACAGTATACTATATTGTGGGAGGTACTCAGCTCAGTATGTTTCAGGAGAACATTAGCTAATAATGGATTCTCCAGTTTTCTATTATGTAGTGACTGAAGTACTGATAGTGAATCGGAGAAGATGATGCTATTTAAAATACGCTTGCTTTCAATATATTGCAATGCAAGGTCTATTGCTCTGATTTCGGCTGAAAAAATTGATGTACCATTTGGCAAGCGAACTTTTGTTGTGTGTTTTCCACTAACGAAGGCTGCAGCAGTCTTTTCCTCATCTTTTGATCCATCAGTATATATTCTTGTATAATTTTCAAATTGGGCGATTAGTTCATGGTAAGAGTTGTGGAAGATGGAAGGGTTTGTCTCCGATTTTTTTCCATCGTGTAACGTGAAAAGTACCTTTGGTTGTTGAAGTAGCCAGGGAGGTGTTTCGGAGACGGTCGTTTTCTGAATTTTTGAAAGTTCAATTTTGGTACTGTCAAGGCATGGTAATATTCTAATGCCAAAGGTAGGTGTGACGTTTGGTTTATTGTCATATAAGGTTTTATATTTGGGTTCAAAAACAGCCGAAAAAGCAGGGTTCAGAGGGTTTGAGCTTAATTTGAGAGCATACTGTGCGGAAAGCATTTCTCTACGTTGTGATAGAGGTGGTTCGTTCGCTTCAACGAGTAGGCTTTCACACGGGGATGTCTTAAATGCTCCCAAGGCAAGTATTATTCCCTGATGATGAATTGGGTCTAGCATCTTCAAATAAGACTTCCTGGCTGAACCATAGACAACGCAGCCATAGTCTAGTTTCGAGCGAATAAATGTTCTGTATAAACTGAGTATGACTTTCCTATCAGCACCCCAGTCAGTGTGCGCTATTACTTTAAGTAAATCTAGAGATTTCAAGCATTTAGCTTTCAAAGTCTTCACGTGTGGAATAAAAGTCAGTTTTCTGTCGAAGACAATACCTAAAAATTTTGCTTCCTCAACAACTGGAATAGGTGTTCCGTCCAGCGTGAGTTTAGGTCCATTGTGATGTCTTCGTAACTGACAGAAATGCATACATACAGTTTTTGATTTCGAGAATTTGAAACCGTTAGTATTGGCCCAATTTTCAATCTTGTTGATATTTTGCTGTAATTGTCTTTCAATTGTATGCATGTGCTTGGATCGGTAACATATTAAAAAGTCATCAACATATAGAGAGCAATCCACACCTGGAGTCAGACACTTGGTAATGCTATTAATTTTTATGTTGAAAAGCGTCACGGATAAAATACTGCCCTGGGGCACACCCATCTCTTGATCGTGCATATCAGAGAGGGTGGAGCCCACTCGTACCTTGAATTCCCCGTCTGAGAGGAAGTTTGATATGAACGAGGGCAGTCGGCCTTTTAGACCCAGATCGTGTACGTCATTTAGTATTCCGTACTTCCATGTTGTGTCATAGGCCTTTTCCAAATCAAAGAAAACCGCTACTAAGTGTTCTTTCTTGATGAAAACGTCGCGAATAAATGTTTCCAGTCGAACCAGGTGATCATTCGTACTACGACCATAACGAAAGCCACTTTGGAAAGGAGATATTAAATTGTTGGTTTCCAAATACCATACAAGCCGAGAATTGATCATTCGCTCCATTGTTTTGCATACGCAGCTAGTTAATCATATAGGTCTATAGTTGGTAGAATCTGCGCTATCTTTGCCTGGTTTGGGAATTGGTATTACTGTTGCTTCTTTCCAAATTTTTGGTACATTACCAGTAATCCATAAATCATTGAAGATTTCCAGAAGAACTGTAAAGGATGGTTCTGGAAGGTGTTTCAAAAACTGGTAATGTATATCGTCAGGCCCAGCGGATGTATCATGGGCCTTATTCAAAGATTCCATAAGCTCCGACAATGAAAACGGTTGGTTATAACTTTCTGAGTTATTCGATGTGAATTTCAACCGTGTTTTTTCTTTTTGAGCTTTTAGTCTTCGGAAAGCTTCTGAATAATTAGACGATGAGGAATTTTTGGAGAAACAATCAGCAAGTACATTAGCTATTTCATGCTTGGTATTGAAATTGTTGTTATTTATCTTAACATGTCGGAATGAATTGTGTTTTCCCTTTCCATTTATTTTGCGGATCGTGTCCCAAACTTTCTTTATTGAGGAACGAGAGTTTAAAGTTGAAATATATTTTTTCCATGATGCTCGTTTACTTTCTTTAACTATGCGGCGAGCTTTGGCCCGAGCAATACGGTACTGAGTTAAGTTATCGGGCGTTGGGCGATTATTAAATTTTTTCAGTGCTTCTCGGCGTTGTCTAATGGCTTCTTTACATTCTTTAGTGAACCAGGGTTTTGGGGTTCTTTTACAATTCGGCGAGGACTTAGGAATGGATTCTTCTGCAATCTCAATTATGACGGATGTAAATTGTCGAATAGGATCAATATCGTTTAGGATGGTATTCCTGTTAATTCTAGCTGTACAAAGTGTTTCAAACTTGCCCCAGTCAGCTTTCTTTAAATTCCACTGTGGAATCGTGTCATCAATTGTAACGTTGGTGTTCTTAAGAGAGATTGGAAAGTGATCACTGCTGTGAAGGTCATCAGCGACCTTCCAATTATAATCCAAAAGTAGTGAAGGAGAACAAATTGTCAAGTCGATACAAGTGTATGTACCAGTTCCTGGGTGCAAGTACGTCGGAGATTTGGTATTAAATAGACACAAGTCGTGTCTAGTAATAAAATCTTCAACCTTTTTGCCCCTGTCGCTTATGTAATTTGATCCCCATAGAATATTATGGGCATTAAAATCACCGAGTAGAACAAATGGTGCAGGAAGTTGTTGAACAAGCGTGTCTAATTCGTTTGGTAATAAGTTGGTGTTTGGTGGTATGTAAATAGAACAAAATGTAATCACTCGATGTAGAGTGACTCTCACAGCAATGGCTTGCAAATTTGTGTTTAAAGGAATGACGCTATGTGGGGCTCTATTGTTCACAGCAATAGAAACCCCTCCCGAGGCCCTGTCAACGTTCTGTATGTAGGTGTTAAACAGGGAGTAGTTTTTAAGTGTGATGTTGTCCGTTTCTTTTAAAAAGGTTTCCTGAAGGCATAGTATTGCAGGATCATATTCGTTTAAAAGGAGGAGAATATCATTGTAATTGGTTTTAAGTCCTCGACAATTCCATTGTATGATCGTGTTCTTCATTATAAGTTTAGATTGGAGATTTTGGAGCTAGGTTAGACTTTTCGCGGAGAGAATCTATATGGTTGTATCTACGGAGAAAGTACGGGGATGATTTTTTTGTTAGGTCTGGAGCTACTTTGAGAACATGGAGCAGTATCTTCTGCATCCATGCTCTCAATGTCCCCAAACCTGTTATAGAGTTTGATGGGGTCTTCTGACCCCTTTTGCTGCCTATTTCCTTGTGATCTGTTTTTGTTCTTAGGTGATTTCGGTTGTTGGGTATTTTTGAATGTTGTTTGGGTAGATGCCGTGGTTTTTTGTGCTTGGTAATGGGGGGTGTTAGAGCGAGGTGTTGACTCGGGTGCATCTGTCTGCGTTTGAGCGTCCTTCGTTGCCTTGGGATTGTTCTTCACTACAGTGGAGAAGGATGGGCCAGGAAGAGATGTTTTTGCCTGTACAAGCTTTCTGGCCTCTGGATAGGGAATGTTGGATGTGTATTTAACCCTCTGTATTTCCTTTTCCTGTTTCCAGGTATCACAATCCTTGGAATTGGCGTGGTGCTCCTTTCCACAGTTGACACAATGCGGAGTGGCTCTACACTCAGATTCCTGGTGAGAATGATCTCCGCATCGGCCACATATTTGGCTTCTTGAGCAGCGGTCTTCATGATGACCATATTTCTGACACTTATAACATCGAAGTGGATTTGGTATGTACACATCAACCTTCACTTGCAGAAAGCCAACTTTTACCACTCTGGGTACTGTTGGCTTGTTGAAGGTGAGTATAATGGTGTTGGTGTCCTGCAGGTTGTTGTTACGTTTAATACGTATTCTACGGACTGCAGTGACGCCTTCGTTTTTCATCCCTTCAATGATATCCGTGTCGCTGACTCCAGCCAAGTCACGACAGCGAATCACGCCTTTGGACGAATTGAGTGTTGTGTGGGCGAACGAGGTCACTGGAATATCGAAAAATGTTGTCATTTTCTTGAGGTTTTCTGTTTGACCTCGTCGCTCACACTCGACAAGTAGGCAGCCCGATTTTAACTTTTTAACACCTTTTGGTGTTCCAATCAGTCCCATAATTGTTTTCTCGATCACAAACGGAGAGAGTACATTAAGCGGTTTTGTGGCATCTTTAGACTGTATAACCATGAAGCGTGGAAATGAATCCACACCACATGGTTCGTCATCTGAGTCAGATCCAGTTTTGGTACGCTTGAGTTGATTTTTTTTGGAAATATCCATGTTGGTGGATTTAAAATTCAGCACCCGTGCTCCCCGCCCACCAAGGAGCCCAACAAGGGGACACTTTTCAAGTGTCAGGGATACACAGATGTTATACTCAGTAGGTAAATTCACCTCCTGATTCATCCCATAAGACATACTCAGTCGGTAAAATTACCTCCCAATTGACCCGTTGAGCCACCGCCTTCTAGGAAGTCTTCTAAGACTTGGAAAAGGGAAAGTTAAAGGGATAGAATGTAGGGGCAACGGTGGTATCAAGAGAGATACAACGAGAAAGATAAAGAAAGTGAGCGAGAAATAAAGACCTCCTAGGGCTCGGCGTGACCAGCCGATTTGTCGAGACCGGGCCCATCCCGACCACCCGTCTAGAAGAAGTAGAGGCCAAAGTAGAGTATTGCATCGGAAAGCCTCTGCTCAACTACCAGGATCCTTTCCTCCTCCGACACGGGTCGCAACCCACGGCAAACAGGTTGCCTCTACTTAGTCGCCTCTTACGACACGTAGCGAGGCACGGCGGGCCAATTCTACAACCCCGGACCCGCAGGAAGATCTTGAAGGAGGATAAGGGAAGGAACGAAGAGAGAACAGATAACAAGGAGAACAAGAAGAGTGATAGAAGGAGAGAGAACAGCAGGGAAAAGAAACATGTTAGACAGGAACGCAGGCATCACCCATATTAGGGCACTGTGATATTTATTTTAAGTTGTAATCTATGCTGTAATATTTTAATGGCTGCCTTGCAATTAGGACATTTTGTTTGGATGATGGGTGTCCCTTTTGGTATTGAAGTTGATTATTCTCACTATGATATTAGCTTTTAATGGGTCACAACTAAAATAGCAATAGTCCAAAACACATACCCACACAAATTGGGTTCTACGAAAAAAGAGAAAAAAATTTTTTTTTTTACCTTGTTATTGGACGTCCATAGTCTTATGACTTCATTATAACCTTTTCTGGGCTCACCCCACTGATGATGCATTATATGTTGACACACGCCAAACTTCAAACCACATAAAGTATTTTGGTCTGTACAGACATGCAATAAATGTGCTTCCGGTAAACTATGTAGTTAAATTTATTAGCATTTTTTTTTAGGAACTCTTTCTCTGAAAAATTCAAGTACTATTATGCAGTATCATGTAAATTGAAAATGCAGCTTGTACTGTGTGCTCCCAATGGCTAATTTTGTTTTTTTTTCTAGTCATGCATTGCATTCTATTAGCTTATACCGGTATATAAACTATGCTGACATTTGATTTTAAATGTCATGCATCATAAATGATTTGGCCCACTACTCGGAAGTTTGCCAATGATCTGCTCAACATACTCTGAAATATCATACATTGTAAACTTTAATTTTAACAGCAATTCATCAGTGAGTAAATTTATTTCCTCATATACATATTCAACTCTTCCAGATTTGCTTACCAGTAGACATCAGGATAGTAAACACGAGTTTTATTTTTGCACACATGCTGTGTAAGGGACAGTTGAGCACTTTAAAATAAGTTATCTCATACAAATGTAAAATGCATTTATTTCTTCTGCAATGTGTATTCTACAATGGATTCATATGATCACAATAGGTATGCCAGTTTGTTTCTTTTAACAGTTATATGCCGTTCAGTATCAAACATTGAATAGTTCATTGTGGTATTGTCACATATACTTCAAGTTTTTGAATTTTCTTACTGTGCAATGTATACTTTATAATGGTTAGAATAGGGAAACAAAACTTGTACCTATAATTTCTCTCAAGCTAAATTATTGTATCAATGTTCTTAAACATTTCATTGTTAACATTAGTACTAGTGCTTGAAACCTGTACCATTTGTAGGCTTGGAGTTTAAGACATTTATAAATATTAATGATATTAGTGTTGAATTACAATATGTATTGTTCATAGTTAACTTCAGTAATTTAATTCCATGTTCTTGTTCTTCAAGTTGAAGATGGTGAGTTTGATGTGTAATTTATAACAATTACATTTCAATTGATCGTACCATTACTACAGTACTTTCCATAAAATTTAAAGCATCAGTTTTGTGTATGTAAGTGCCTTCAGTGTAAACTTTAAGTGTTGTGAGGACACTATCACTCTTGGCAGAGGGTATTGTAATAACCTGCATTTAGGGAGTGAGGTTTGCATGTTTGTATACGGTAAACCCCATACAAGCCACCAATTCAGTCTCGATTTTTTTTTTAGCGCATTACCAGTGAATTGTTCAAATGAGTTGACATTAATATTTTCTAGGATCCTCTGTTTTGTCTACTTCGTCGATTAACTGTTACCTGGTATAGTCTATATGTTTTGAGTTAGCGGAAATAGGGAGTATCAATGCCGACGGCTGGCATCCTTGATAATTTGATTAATGACTATTTCTAGATAACCGTTTAAGACTGTACGGTACATACTCAATGTGTTTATAGCCCCTGATGTTTCATTTGTATACATCATCGCATTTAAGTTTGGTTTTTCTTTTCTCTTCCTTATTTCTTTGGTGCATACACATGTTGACTGCCCTGTCATGCGGTCTACCTCGGTAATATTGTAACAGTGCATAACAGTTTCCGAACCATTGCTATCAGCAACAGCTTAACACGGTATGTGCCGCGAATGACAAAACTGATATATTTTTTTTTCTTGGGGTAATACAATCGCAATGTAACAATGTGTAAAATATCAAATTGGTAATTTCTATGAATGATCATTGTGAAGATTGACTAAATATACACATGCAATACTAGTTCATGCTTGTTTGAATAAACCCACAAAAATTGTGGGTTTTAGAACTGTGGGTTTTGTGGGCGCTGTGGGTTTTGTCAGGAGTATATAAGGCTTTGTGGGTTGCTTGTGGGTTTCAGTCAGCTAGTAGCGATCAAACTAGGTACGTCAGTTATTGTGAGTTAAATTTTTTTTATTTTGTTTTGTTTAGTTCAGGGGTGGGCAAAGTGCGGCCCGCGGGCCACATGCGGCCCGCCACAGAGTTTTTTGTGGCCCCCCAAGACATTCAGAAAACCCCGCCTTGAACTGAGATTTGCTTCATGTCCGCGACCGAAAGTTCGTCTCATGTTTTCCATTAGAGCGGCTACGTCAATGCGCGTGCGCAGGAAGTGTAAATACGCACTTTTCCGGTTTGTCAGTTTTATTTCAATTTTGTCTTTGCAACAGTAAAATTTAAAAATTTCCAAATTAAGTGGGGCCATGAACCCTCCGAAAAAGCGTAAAATTGGTGATGAATCCCGTGTGTTTAATGAAGAATGGACACACAAATATTTCTTTGGTAATACAGACAAGAAAGCAGTGTGTTTACTGTGTCATGAAACGATTGCCGTAGTTAAGGAGTACAATCTGAAACGACACCACGAAACAAAACATAACGATTTTGGCGGCAAACTTTCTGAGGACGAACGCAAGAAGAAAGCTGCAGATTGTGTTACAAAGTTGAAGAAGCAACAAACATTATTTACAAAGCAATCAACACTTCAGGATAGTGCCACAGAAGCCAGTTTAATGATAGCCTACAACCTCGCTAAACGCAACAAGCCTTTTTCGGATGGCGAGTTTGTTAAGCAGTGTATGGTAGATTGTGCAAGCGTATTGTGTCCTGATGTGAGAAGCAAATTTGAAAACGTTTCATTGTCAAGAAGGACTATAGTGCGCCGCATTGACTCAATCAGTGACGAACTAACAGAACAGCTGAAGACCACGAGCAAAGATTTTGTTTGGTTTTCATTGGCACTGGATGAAAGCACAGATAATGAAGACACTGCGCAGTTACTTATTTTTATCCGTGGAATTAATGAACATTTTGTCATCACAGAGGAATTACTAGGCCTGGAATCAATGAAAAGTACAACCACTGGTCAGGACTTGTTTGAGTGTGCTGTAAATTGTGTTGAGAAAAGTGGCTTGTCATGGAATAGAATGGCAAGCATTACAACAGATGGGGCCAGAGCTTTTTACTAGAAAAAATGTGGGTATGGTTAAGCTTTAAAAAAACAAGTTACAAGCACAAGACGCAGACAGTGATGTCTTGTCATTTCATTGCATTTTGCATCAGGAAAGCCTTTGTAAAGCTGCACTGGACTTAAAGTATGTGATAGAACCTGTTGTAAGTGTGGTGAACATAATCAGAGCAAGGGCACTCAACCATCGACAGTTCAAATCAATGCTTGAGGATATGGAGGCAGATTATGAAGATGTAATTTACCACAACAGTGTGAGGTGGTTGAGCTTGGGCAAAGTGATAAAAAGAGTCTGGGTATTGCAGAATGAAATCCTCTTATTTCTGGATATGAAGGGGATTTCTTGTGATTTTGTGACCAGAATGGGGTGTGAGGAGTGGAGATAGGAGATGATGTTTGCAGCTGATGTATTTGAGAAATTGAATGAACTGAATGTGACATTGCAGGGAAAGGGGTTGTTCGCACATGAAATGTGGAAGCATGTAAAATCATTCAATGCAAAACTAGGTCTATTTGCAAGGCAAGCAGGTGAGGGCAAGTTTTGTCATTTCCCTTTATTAGGAAAAGAGAAAGTGCCTGAAAGTGTTTCCGCTAAGATTAGGAATCATTTGCAGAGTTTGGAGGGCGAGGTCACAAGAAGATTTCAGGACTTCAAGAAGATTGAGCCTAAATTTAATTTGCTATCTTCTCCTATCACTGCTGATATTGATACAGCACCTGAGGAGCTGCAGCTTGAACTAACTGACATGCAGTCAGATCACACAGTGAAAGAAATGTTTAATACTGTGACATTAGTTGACTTTTATAAGTCTTTGTCTGCTGAAAAATTCCCATGTGTAAAAAAATTTCCTGGGAAAATGTTCTCTATATTTGGATCTACATATATTTGTGAGCAAAGTTTTTCTTGCATGAAGATCAACAAGAGTAAATACAGATGCTCTTTGACAGACATAAACTTGCAGGCAGTGATGAGAATCTCAACAAGCAACTTCACTCCCGATTTCAAAAATATTGTAAAAAAGTGTGATAGGGTGCACTTGTCTCATTAAACTGATTCTATAATTAAATGTGCTAGCAGCTAGAAATCTAGATAATATGACATTAGCACAATAAATAAATTTAATAAAACTACCCCTTTTGTTTAAGTTTTATTTATTGATTTTTATGATACCATTTATACTTTTTCTGAAATGAAATGTAATGTTAACTAAAGAATACAATCATTTTAAACGGTGCGGCCCTCCGCTAAAATCCGCTACCACAAAGTGGCCCCCGAGCCAAAACAATTGCCCACCCCTGGTTTAGTTTATTATAGTTATGTAACTTTAAGCAGTATTTTGGACAGTAAATTTTTTGTTAAAGTCTATTTAAGCACAAAGCAATATTTATCTAAGGAATTCATTTTTTTATTTTTTTTAAATTCCTTTCTCTCTTCCAAATTATATGCATTCTAGTCATTTCTAATTTATTTTTTATAAGCAAACTAGATGTTGTTATATCATTTGTTATTTGAACCTCAGTTATATGGTCAAGCGAGTGTTGTCCTCACAGACCAATACTTTTATTTATTTATTTTTATTTATTTGATTAGTTTTATGAAGCTAAAGACATATAGAGAAGTTTCTCTACATTACAAAGATATAATTCCTTTTCTTAAATTATAGGTCCAACAATGTTCTTAGGGAAATAGAATGTCTAAGTCATTGTGAGTGTTTTCCTCACCGACTTGACATTCTAAATTCAATTCAACAATACTTGAATAATCTAGCAGTCTATAAACATAATGTATTTAAATTTCTATTTTATAATTTACTAGTTGTCTAAGTCATTGTGAGTGTTTTCCTCACCGACTTGACAGCCAATTTACTTCCATCTATATGAATTCACTTCAAATAAGTAATATGCTATAGTTGAAGTGTGAAGTCAAGCAAGTGTTTTCCTTGCAGATTTTACATTTCATATATTACAGTCAAGTCATATTTTCTCTTCTGTAGTAAACTTCATTGCAGTATGGTAACTCTTATATAATTTTCATTCATCAAAAGAAGTAATAATATAATGAACTAATAGTATAGTGCTAATGTGTACCCTGTGAAATTATCATATACTGTACCTCAAGACAATGATAGTATTTTGGCTTAGTGCACAAAACAACAAGACTGTCATGGTTATGAACTGACTTTATTCAATGTTTCCTAATAAATGGATCATCATATTATCTTATGGTTGAAAAGAAATCAAGAGTTCGAGTTCACTCCATTCTCCCCTCCTTAGTCAGCTGTTTAGAAGCATACTCATCCCTGGTGCCGTACTCCGGTGTAGTATTCTCAGGACCTAGCTTGGCTGTTACAGTATTGTGTATGCTTTATTTGCAATGCTTGATAGATATATTAACATAAAAGTACATCGAACCTCGAAGTGGGAGAGATAAATTTATTATATATGCATCGTGTGTGTGTGTGGGGGGGGACTGAGAAATAATTTAACTAGAAAGGGGGGTATTTGGTGTGTATGTGTATTTGTGTGTGTGGAACTGAGAATTAATATAACTAGAGAGGGTGGGTATCTGAGAGAATTTAATATGAAGCAGACAGGTGTCTGAGAAAGAGAACAGATAAGTAGATTATAAAATGTGTGTGAATATTTTTAAAGAAACGTACTATTATCGTATTAAAATAGAGATTTACATCATGTTACAATTGAATAAAATTACTATAAAATTGTGGGTTTTTTTTAATTTCATTGTAATTTTATTCACGGGAAAATACTCAGAACAATGTTAGATGAGTGGAAGACAGTTAGACTTGGTATCATTAACAAAACCTCTAAAGGGTGAGACTCGGCCCATATATGTATCTCGGATAAATGTATTTGAAACAAGAATGAAGATCTTGGAAGCTCCAAACCTTCTTGTACCCCATGAGGTGACGTTGTATGGGGAAGTGGCTGCAGACCTTGGGGGATCAAGAAAGCAGTTCCTTACTATTATCATTTTATGATACACGAAATAATAAAAGATAACCAAGCTGGACTTCGTGTTTGGTACTCTACTATGGACCACATATGTTCGTAACTATTATCAGATATCCTGATCCTTGCCGAGTTTCCTTTTAATGAAAAATTTATAAGAGTCGTTGATACAGCGTACATTCTGTACGTATATTCTATTTATATCACAAATACATATATTGGCCCTTTGAACGGAGTTTAGATTTACTACAGGCAGCTGTGAATTGATCGAGTGAAATGAATTCCTCACATCCTCGAGTGTGTCCACTGCAAAATGTAGTTCTATGCCTTTTGTGGCTATTCACAATCACCTTTGCATATTGACAAGTTGATTTTCTTTATCGAGCTTCTATTTTTCTTAACATTGATTAAATCAATATAATACATATGATTTAAACATGAAAGATGGTTTTAATGATAAAAGTAGAGCACTACAAATGCATGGTTAGCAATGCCATTCACATGAGCGCTGCCATTCACGTACCGGCGCATGAAAATTAATGTGGAGTAGAAACAAAGCGAAACGACGAACCAACAAGCGGTAACTAAAATATTTTAATATATTTACGGTTTATCTAAGTCATTATTCTGCTTTCGTAACAGTTCCATCAACCATAAACTCTCTCTCTCTCTCTCTCTCTCGTCGGTTTGGCTTTAAAACTCTCTCATCCTTTGGTCGGTTTGACTAACTTTTACCATCATTCACGAGTCCAGAGACATCCTGGGATGACACAAACGAAAATAATCTACGCTCGTCATTTCATAGATTTTAGCCCATCTTGCTACGAGGGTCCAGATCCAGAGAAAGAGAGAGAGAGAGAGACCTTTGGACATTTTCATAATTAATAATAATCGATTTTTAAAACATTATAGTATGTTTAAGAATAAACAACACATCATTAAACACATCACAGTATGTGTATCACGTAACCCAGAAATTAGCTGTATAATGTCCATATAGTTTGCAACTTTGTATTATTGATTAAATAAACACTGTAGATAAATCGCAAGGAAACTGCACACATACCATTACGGCGAACCATATTCTTGTAGGTTACTTGGTGTAATTTCAATTTCATGGTTTTAATCCAGCCCAAATTCCTTTTCTCTCTCATTCCACATTTCTGCGTAGTTTGTCCGTTATCCATGACAGGGGAGGGGGAACAGAAAGCAGAAAGGATTGTGATGAAAATGTGTACCATATTAAATTCATTTAAAAAACGGGGATTATTAATACTTTTTGTCGTTATTTTCATACGTCACTAATGATCAATGTGTGGAAATTTATCATTCATCTAGAGTCAACTGCAGACGGTCGCGTTAATGTTTATATGTGCTCATTATTTCGCCATGGGCGGATCACAATTTGATATACCAATGGTATTGGTATATCAAATTGCTTTATACCAACACTTTAAATGCAAGGTAATTTTTAATGTATACATGCATAAAGAATACAAATCATATGGCGAATAATAGTTCTTTCAAGTGCACTGGATCCAGCAAGGAATCACGTGGGTCAGGGACTGTATTACGATAAATGCAATAAACTGACAAGGAACAGTGCAAAACTAGTATCTAACTAGCCTGAGCGCTTTCAACTCTTAACGAATCTTTTTCAAAGGCAGATAAAAAACAGACAAGACAAATAATACTGAAAAACCGTACTGGTTAGAGACCAATTCTCGCCATATTAATAATAACTCGCGACGGCATGCAAAGTTTTGGTTCCTGTTTAAAAAAATAAAGAGTGATTATAGCTGACAAGCCCAATCGAAAATAAGCATCAGGTAATTATTATTAACAGAGTTATTATTAATATGGCGACAATTGGTACGCGGCGAGAATTGGTCCCTAACCAGTAGTGTTTGCTAAACTTTACATGGCTGTTTCTACCGGAATTAAACCTTTAAATTTCTTCTTTTTCAATTAGTTTATTTCAACTTGTTGCGGATAGTGAAAAATATTTGTATTGACCTAGAAATTAATGAGCTATAACGACATCTGTTATTTTATGTACATTTATGTAAGCGCAAATGATATTCCGGATATTTCATTGTTATAATAGTAACTAGGCTATTAAGCAAAGTTAGAGAATTATTTAAAAGAAAATGTGTCGGCTGCAAAAGATAATTGTATTTGTGCATAGCTGTCTTTTTCTAGTCTTCTTGGTTTAAACCACTTGGTTTCAATGTTCTAAAGCGGCGTATCCAGTAAGATTCCTTTTCTTTCCTGGTTTCGGAACTCCAGTTGGGGTTGTTAGCAATTGCAATAAGTGTTATATCACTGAAAGTGTGGCCAGGGGAGGAGAAGTGTTCTGCAGAAGTGTTCTGCGACCGGGCTTCTGTACAGCTTCTTTGTCATCCAGTCAGAGCTATGAAGTTTGATCCTTTTGTGTAGCTTTATATATATATATATATATATATATATATATATATATATATATATATATATATAATGACAATACGACACCCGGGTTCGAATCTCAGTAGATTACGAATTATTAATTGTCTATTCTGTATGGTAATATTCTTTCTCCATATTCAAAATGCATTATAATTAGTGGAGGAAGGACCCAGGGAAAATCCCAGTATGAAATACCGACCCACGAGCTACTGGCAGCTTTCTCACATACCGAGACTCGAACCCATGAAAACACGTTTGAGATGGCAATGATCGGTAAAGGCGAGCGCTTCTGGACCACATTGGCTACTATCTTCATTTCATTAAATGTGTAATGCTCAATATAATTTGAAATTACTTGTAAACTAAGAGTTTTACCTCTAAAACTACTACATGTTTTAAAATATTAGTCTGCGATTCTTGTAATAAAAATTCGGAAAAGTTTAAATATTCCAAAGTGCTTCACATCTATTTGAAATGTATTGTTTTCGCCTCGATGACAAAACATTTTCTCCCCATGTTACTCATGATCAAGTCATACTTCACAATAATGTACGCTTACGTGACACTATGTAGAATAAAGAAAATATATATGCTCCCTCACTCAGAAGCTATTTAGGTTCAACATTCTCACAGATATCGGTTGCACTTGTTTTTATCGTTAATATGAGAATAACGGTAAAAGTCAGAGTAGATGATAAATATTTGAACGGTACTGTCTAGTTCAGGCAAATTATTATGATGAATGTGATGCAAGCTACTAGAAATATCTCTAAATATAGGAAAACAAAAGAAAGAATCAAAATTGCGTTTAATACGTAAATAATTTCACGACATTTTGCTTACAAACTTCTAAGATTTAACATATGCACGGTAAAATAAGCGTACATTTAAGGCAATGATTAAAACTAACATTGTATAGCATATGTACCCACGTTTTCCTATGGGAATCTTTTCACAGAATGGAAAAGCGAACTCAACATGACTGCAGCGCATTAAAGAAGCACATACGAAATGATCCGGTATGTACAGTAAGAGAGTCATAATAACATATTCTTCTAAGTTAATTCTAGACAAGAGAGAATATATATATATATATATATATATATATATATATATATATATATATATATATATATATATGATTGATTGATTGAATTTTTTAACGGCGCACCAGCACTATGAGGCTATTTAGCGCCATGCAAAAGGTTATATCCTTCATTATTTATAAGTGGTAAAAGATTTCGTATCGACCAGCGATACGAAACCAAACAGTTGAAGGTAAAACGATAAAATGATAACGGTGATAAATAAAGATTCCAGATCAACGGGGAGTGCAAATGATGTATGACAACTAAAACAGATGAAAGGTAATTAAAATCTAACGACGGTATATATATAGCACATAAAACTGTTTAAGGTGATAGCATAAAAGCTATAACTTATGATAAATATTTACTTCCTTCAGGAAGTCTATAATATAAGAAATGCTAACTGTATCAAAGAGTTCCCTAATGTCATGCACATTGTAATAATGATTACGCGTAGGTTGGAGGTCGAAACACTCCAACATAAAGTGCTTAACAGTGAATGGTTCATTGCAAGCTATGCACTCTGGTGGGTCTTCTCCTTTTAGTGTATAGGAGTGGGTTAAATAAGTATGGCCGATTCGAATTCTTGCAACGACTACCTCCTCCCTACGGACGGCTCTGTAGGAAGGAGTCCATTCTCCTAGGGTTGGCTTGATGGCATGAAGTTTGTTATTCACGGCATCATTCCATGATGCCGGCCATTTCTGACGTAAACATTCTTTGATACTACGTATAAAATCCGTATACGGTGTATTAAAATGAGATGGTTCTAGTGATAGAGCCATTTTAGCAGCGCGGTCTGCTTTGTCATTACCTTTAATTCCAATATGGCTGGGTAACCAACAGTATACTATATTGTGGGAGGTACTGAGCTCAGTATGTTTCAGGAGAACATTAGCTAATAATGGATTCTCCAGTTTTCTATTATGTAGTGACTGAAGTACTGATAGTGAATCGGAGAAGATGATGCTATTTAAAATACGCTTGCTTTCAATATACTGCAATGCAAGGTCTATTGCTCTGATTTCAGCTGAAAAAATGGATGTACCATTTGGCAAGCGAACTTTTGTTGTGTGTTTTCCACTAACGAAGGCTGCAGCAGTCTTTTCCTGATCTTTTGATCCATCAGTATATATTCTTGTATAATTTTCAAATTGGGCGAGGAGTTCATGGTAAGAGTTGTGGAAGATGGAAGGGTTTGTCTCCGATTTTTTTCCATCGTGTAATGTGAAAAGTACCTTTGGTTGTTGGAGTAGCCAGGGAGGTGTTTCGGAGACGGTCGTTTTCAGAATTTTTGAAAGATCAATTTTGGTACTGTCAAGGCATGGTAATATTCTAATGCCAAAGGTAGGTATGACGTTTGGTTTATCGTCATATAAGGTTTTATATTTGGGTTCAAAAACAGCCGAAAAAGCAGGGTTCAGAGGGTTTGAGCTTAATTTGAGAGCATACTGTGCAGAAAGCATTTCTCTACGTTGTGATAAAGGTGGTTCGTTCGCTTCAACGAGCAGGCTTTCACACGGGGATGTCTTAAATGCTCCCAAGGCAAGTCTTATTCCCTGATGATGAATTGGGTCTAGCATCTGCAAATAGGACTTCCTAGCTGAACCATAGACAACGCAACCATAGTCTAGTTTCGAGCGAATAAATGTTCTGTATAAACTGAGTAGGATTTTCCTATCAGCACCCCAGTCGGTGTGCGCTATTACTTTAAGTAAGTCTAGAGACTTCAAGCATTTAGCTTTCAAATTCTTCAGGTGTGGAATAAAGGTCAGTTTTCTGTCGAAGATAATACCTAAGAATTTTGCTTCCTCAACAACTGGAATAGGTGTTCTGTCCAGCGTGAGTTTAGGTCCATCATGATGTCTTCGTAGCTGACAGAAATGCATACATACAGTTTTTGATTTCGAGAATTTGAAACCGTTAGTATTGGCCCAATTTTGAATCTTGTTGATATTTTGCTGCAGTTGTCTTTCAATTGTATGCATGTGCTTTGATCGGTAACATATTAAAAAGTCGTCAACATATAGGGAGCAATCCACACCGGGAGTCAGACACTTGGTGATGCTATTAATTTTTTTGTTGAAAAGCGTCACCGATAAAATACTGCCCTGGGGCACACCCATCTCTTGATCGTGCATATCAGAGAGGGTAGAGCCCACTCGTACCTTGAATTCCCTGTCTGAGAGGAAGTTTGATATGAACGAGGGCAGTCGGTCTTTTAGACCCAGCTCGTGCAGGTCATTTAGTATTCCGTACCTCCACGTTGTGTCATAGGCCTTTTCCAGATCAAAGAAAACCGCTACTAAGTGTTCCTTCTTGATAAAAGCGTCGCGAATAAATGTGTCCAGTCTAACCAGATGATCATTGGTACTACGACCATAACGAAAGCCACTTTGGAAAGGTGATATTAAATTGTTAGTTTCCAAATACCATACAAACCGAGAATTGATCATTCGTTCCATTGTTTTGCAAACGCAGCTAGTTAATGATATAGGTCTATAGTTGCTAGGATCTGCGCTATCTTTGCCTGGTTTGGGAATTGGTATTACTGTTGCTTCCTTCCAAATTTTTGGTACATTACCAGTAATCCATAAATCATTGAAGATTTCCAGAAGAACTGTTAAGGATGGTTCTGGAAGGTGTTTCAAAAACTGGTAATGTATATCGTCAGGCCCAGCTGATGTATCATGGGCCTTATTCAAAGATTCCATAAGCTCCGACAATGAAAACGGTTGGTTATAGCTCTCTGAGTTATTCGATGTGAATTTCAACCGTGTTTTTTCTTTATGAGCTTTCAATCTTCGGAAAGCTTCTGAATAATTAGACGATGAGGAATTTTTGGAGAAACAATCAGCAAGTACATTAGCTATTTCATGCTTGGTATTGAAATTGTTGTTATTTATCTTCACATGTCGGAATGAATTGTGTTTTCCCTTTCCACTTATTTTGCGGATCGTATCCCAAACTTTCTTTATTGATGAAAGAGAGTTTAAAGTTGAAATATATTTTTTCCATGATGCTCGTTTACTTTCTTTAATTATGCGGCTAGCTTTGGCCCGAAAAATACGGTACTGAGTTAAGTTTTCGGGCGTTGGGCGATTATTAAATTTTTTCAGTGCTTCTCGGCGTTGTCTAATGGCTTCTTTACATTCTTTAGTGAACCACGGTTTTTGGGTTCTTTTACAATTCGGCGAGGACTTAGGAATGGATTCTTCTGTAATCTCAATTAAGACGGATGTAAATTGTCGAATAGGATCAATATCGTTATTCAGGACGATATTCCTGTTAATTCTAGTTGTACAAAGTGTTTCAAACTTGCCCCAGTCAGCTTTCTTTAAATTCCACTGTGGAATCGTGTCATCAATTGTAACGTTGGTGTTCTTAAGAGAGATTGGAAAGTGATCACTGCTGTGAAGGTCATCAGCGACCTTCCAATTATAATCCAAAAGTAGTGAAGGAGAACAAATTGTCAAGTCGATACATGTGTATGTACCAGTTTCTGGGTGCAAGTACGTCGGAGACTTGGTATTAAATAGACACAAGTCGTGTCTAGTAATAAAATCTTCAACCTTTTTGCCCCTGTCGCTTATGTAATTTGATCCCCATAAAATGTTATGGGCATTAAAATCACTGAGTAAGACAAATGGCGCGGGAAGTTGTTGAACAAGCGTGTCTAATTCATTTGGTAATAAGTTGGTGTTTGGTGGTATGTAAATAGAACAAAAAGTAATCACTCGATGTAGAGTGACACTCACAGCAATGGCTTGCAAATTTGTTTTTAAAGGGATGATTCTATGTGGGGCTCTATTGTTCACAACAATAGAAGCTCCTCCTGAGGCCCTGTCAACATTCTGTAAGTAGGTGTTAAACAGGGAGTAGTTTTTAAGTGTGATGTTGTCCGTATCTTTTAAAAAGGTTTCCTGAAGACATATTATTGCAGGATCATATTCGTTTAAAAGCAGAAGAATTTCATTGTAATTGGGTCTAAGTCCTCGGCAGTTCCATTGTATGATGGTATTCTTCATTATAAGATTAGAGTGGAGATTTTGGAGCTAGGTTAGACTTTTCGCGGAGACAGTCTGTATGAATATTTCTATGGAGGAAGTACGGGGGTGATTTTTTTGTTAGGTTTGGAGCTACTTTGAGGACACGGAGCAGTATCTTCTGCATCCATGCTCTCAATGTCCCCAAACCTGTTATAGAGTTTGATGGGGTCATCTGACCCCTTTTGCTGCCTATTTCCGTGAGATCTATTTTTACTCTTTGGTGACTTCGGTAGTGGGGTGTTATTGAATGTTGTTTGGGTAGATGCCGTGGTTTTTTGTGCTTGGTAATGGGGGGTGTTAGTGCTTGATGTTGACTCGGGTGCATCTGTCTGCGTTTGAGCGTCCTTCGTTGCCTTGGGATTGTTCTTCACTACAGTGGAGAAGGATGGGCCAGGAAGAGATGTTTTTGCCTGTACAAGCTTTCTGGCCTCTGGATAGGGAATGTTGGATGTGTATTTAACCCTCTGTATTTCCTTCTCCTGTTTCCAGGTATCACAATCCTTGGAATTGGCGTGGTGCTCCTTTCCACAGTTGACACAATGCGGAGTGGCTCTACACTCAGATTCCTGGTGAGAGTGATCTCCGCATCGGCCACATATTTGGCTTCTTGAGCAGCGGTCTTCATGATGACCATATTTCTGACACTTATAACATCGAAGTGGATTTGGTATGTACACATCAACCTTCACTTGCAGAAAGCCAACTTTGACCACTCTGGGTACTGTTGGCTTGTTGAAGGTGAGTATAATGGTGTTGGTGTCCTGCAGGTGTTGTTACGTTTAATACGTATTCTACGGACTGCAGTGACACCTTCGTTTTTCATCCCTTCAATGATATCCGTGTCGCTGACTCCAGCCAAGTCACGACAGCGAATCACGCCTTTGGACGAATTGAGTGTTGTGTGGGCGAACGAGGTCACTGGAAGATCGAAAAATGTTGTCATTTTCTTGAGGTTTTCTGCTTGACCTCGTCGCTCACACTCGACAAGTAGGCAGCCCGATTTTAACTTTTTAACACCTTTTGGTGTTCCAATCAGTCCCATAATTGTTTTCTCGATCACAAACGGAGAGAGTACATTAAGCGGTTTTGTGGCATCTTTAGACTGTATAACCATGAAGCGTGGAAATGAATCCACACCACATGGTTCGTCATCTGAGTCAGATCCAGTTTTGGTACGCTTGAGTTGATTTTGTTTTGAAATATCCATGTTGGTCGATATAAAAGTCAGCACCCGTGCTCCCCGCCCACCAAAGAGCCCAACAAGGGGACACTTTTCAAGCGCCAGGGATACACAGACGTTATACTCAGTAGATAAATTCACCTCCTGATTCATCCCATAAGACATACTCAGTCGGTAAAATTACCTCCCAATTGACCCGTTGAGCCACCGCATTCTAAGACTTGGAAAAGGGAAAGTTAAAGGGATAGAATGTAGGGGCAACGGTGGTATTAAGAGAGATACAACGAGAAGGATAAAGAAAGTGAGCGAGTAAATAAAGACCTCCTAGGGCTCGGCGTGACCAGCCGATTTGTCGAGACCGGGCCCATCCCGACCACCAGTCTAGAAGAAGTAGAGGCCAAAGTAGTGTATTGCATCGGAAAGCCTCTGCTCAACTACCAGGATCCTTTCCTCCTCCGACACGGGTCGCAACCCACGGCAGACAGGTTGCCTCTACTTAGTCGCCTCTTACGACACGTAGCGAGGCACGGCGGGCCAATTCTACAACCCCGGACCCGCAGGGGGGTGGGTGGTGGAGAAAGAACCCAGGGAAAACTTGTAAGAACCACTGACCCACGAGAAGCTACTATCGGCTTTCTCGCATACCCACAGTGGCCGAGTCTATGGCTCGAGCAAATCAGAAAGAGGGTCAGATGGCAGTGATCAGTAAAGGCCAGAGTTCGACCACTCTGCCACCCCGGGCTATTTGTGTAAATTTTTCTAACACACACACATATATATGATTTTTGAATATATGTTTCACTATATATTACAAGTTGGACACATCTTCCTTGCTTATTTTAAAATGTATGTCCGAACTTATAACACTTCGAGAAAGGAACATAAGCACGGTCTGTGGATAAACCTTTTGATGCCAATACAAGTTTACAAAATAAATATCCATTTGTTTTTAGAATCATGCGCGCTTTTTTCACACACACACACACACACGCTCTTTTACCTGCGGGGCTATCGCATTGGTAGAAAAAATCCAAAGGAAATAGCGAAGACTTATACAAAAGAAGGTTCCGATCAGCCAGGATTTATGGTGGAACTAATCGACGCCAAAATAGGTAATACACTACTTTCTATAGTTTGGTGCACACTACAGTTACTTAAATAATCCCCATGAGATATTATTCTGTACCCTAATGGCAATCCGTGTATCCAATGCGATATGTTCAAATAGGAATATAGTTTTTATATTCATGTAGTCATTATTTCGTAAATTGCATTTGTCAAGAAATGTGTTTATCACCCACCCCACCCCTTATGCTATTTCGGTTTTCGTTTATACGAAGGAAACATATTTATTTTAACTTTTAATATTTTTAACAAAATTCAGTGTAGTGTATAAGATACTCATTATGGTTAGAATAACGCGCAAAACTCTGCATCTGTTACAGGTCGAGGAGTCTTTGCAACCAACGTTTTTCAACACGGGGATTATCTCCTCGAATATGCACGGAAGTTGTTATCTGGAGAAAAGGCATCTACAGTTGAAGATACGAACTATACTTATCATTTTTGACACAAAGGGGTAAATAAATGGCGAGTACAATATATTTTTATGTATCAGATAAAGGAATAATTTCCTGATCAACGTCATTCTCAACAGTTTTCTTTGCCATAGCTCTAGTAACTGCACCAGCTGGTTATAAATCAGTGATTTCTTTTTCTACAGGATAGACTTTCTGATCCAAACAAGGCTTGTCAGTTGTCTAGTAATAAATGAATTCTCACGATGAGTAAATACAACAATGTTCCAACAGTCACGGGTCCTGAGACCAAGTTCGATGACAAATTTACACAATGGAATGGAAAATTAATTAAGCCGCACTCTATTCATTGAATAAAAAGAATACTTGCATTAGTAGAAGACTTCTCAGAAAAGGCAAACTACCCGAAAATAAAAGACACTGAGACGCTCCAGTGTCCCTTAAAATTTTAATTGGGGAAGGATTAGCTGCATCACCCATGAGTGATATCAATCTTATCAGAAACCCCGATTCCTAAAAGTTGTGCGAGATTGAGATATGGAAGTGCTCGTATTAGGCTCAAATACTTGTTTCACCAGAAGACTGCTGAGTGGAAGACTTAGTGGCAAAAGAAATTTATGAGCTAAGGAATACTCGTCGGCTGTACGAGCAACATTTTCTAAAGTTTAGACCTTATGCTCGGCAAGGTCAATATTAACGTCACCAACGCTGAACCCTTCAACCAATATGGATTGTCTGAGATTTTCGTAATTTTTATTAACCTTTTAGAACAGCTCCAAAATTCCCAAGCAAAAATCGACAGATTTGATTAGTTGATTTTCTAAAATTCCTAAATCCTTGTAGATATGCCGCAGGTACCAATTCGTAACCCTTCAAGATACGATGCTTAACCAGATCATAAACGGAACTTTTCTGTACTGACAGGGAAGCGTAATATCATGAGGTTTACCAAAAGTGCACTTTGTAATAACAGAGTCCAATGTTCTCTTTACCATTTCAAATTTTTTTGCAATTGTTTAAAAATGAGGGAAATATTTATCTACCTCTTTTTCTTTAAAATAGGGCACTAAGCTAATATTCTTAGTAACATCATAGCTTGAATTTGTGTGTAAGGTGTGAATGTGCTTTTCACTTTCCAGTTCCAATTCTTTTAATCTAAATTGAAATTCCCTTTATTTTTTTCTCTTCATCTCTGTAATTTTCTCTCTTTTTCTTCACACTGCATCTTTATTTGCATCAGCCCATTATCTTTTTCTCTCTTTCCTCTTTCTGCAACTGTAATTGTATTGGTCTCTTTTTTTCCTCTTTCTGCAACTGGAATTGTTTTTCTTTTTCCTCTTTCAGAAGCGCAAGATTTTTTAAATCAATTTCTTTCTCGTATTTTAACTTATGTCCTATAAACTTGCATGCTATAGTCATATTGAGACTCACAAATCAAATTTAATTTCAATTCCTTGATTTTAATGTTAGAGTCTGATACAGACTCGCTAATTAAACCCAAATAATCTTTATCAAAACATTTTTATCTACCAAATATTGGACAAACATATTTTTTATTTCTTGCTTCGTTAAGAAGCCATTGCCTCAGAAAGATCATATTGTCTGGCAAGTGGAGTAATTCATCATTTTTCAAGATGTCTAACCGTTCCTGGGTAGGATTTGAAATACAAACTCTTCACATTAGATCACATTGTAACAGCTTACTGGTTTCACTAAAGCTTTATAAAATGTGAAATAATAACTGGGACTTAGAACATTCCAAAACAAGGTGAATTTAAATTTCAAAAACAAAGTTTTCTAAAATATTTTAGAGAACTTCATCTCCCGGAAGAACCCCCAATTTTCTATTGCGACTCTATAGTCTTAATATGAGTAATAGAAAAGAGCAAGAAGCAACAAACTTTGTAAAGTTCAACAAATAATTTATTCACCTAGATTACAAAGTGAAAATTATACAAAGAACTTTCAGTATTGCGTATTAAATCCCATTATCTTCTGCAAAGACCGGTCTGCAGTTCCCACCCCAAGAAAGGCTAGATCTATTAGACACCTTCAATTTCCTGGCCCTACCAGGAACAGCAACATATCATTTGAGGAAAAAGGACCAAAGCTTGGCAAAAAGTAGATATTACACATACAAAGTTTTAAGACAAGTAGCCAAGGAAGGTGGAGAAGAACCTGCAATGAAACATTGGTTTTCCATACTGGAACAAGGGGCAGAAAATCGTGACAATGGTTATGATTCTTTAATACAAAAGACTGATGGGGTCAACCTGCGCCTAGATGCTGACTAGATGCTTTCTTTAAGATGCTAAATACTCTGAATCTATTTACTGAGAAAAGAAAATTCAGGAGAATTTTGTAACTTGGCGGAGAAGAGTGTAATGACCATGGCTAGAGTCACAATGACTAGGATACTCTTTTCAGTCTTTGCTTCTATAAAGTTTGTTTTTATAAATATGGCACATATGGATATGAATATGAATTATAATGTTCGCTTACAAAGCATAGCAATTATATTTATCTCTAATGACTATGGACTGTCAAACTAGCAGCCAATCCTGGCAACCGATCTTCAACATGTGTAACCCATTTTCGAGGTTGAGGTTCTTTCGGTAATTTCGAGGTTGAGGTTCTTTCGGTAAAACGTCTTTGAAAGTCTGTCAAAGTTTTCAGAGTGTACTGTTTAACTTATCTGCTACTCATATTATGCTCTTATGCTATTACTATTTGTAATTTATGTAAAATACCTACAAAATCATGACGAGAAAAGTCCATGTATATCCTTGTATCACGATTTCTGCCATTTTGGATTAGCATGAGTTTCGTATTTAGAGATTCTATACTTTCGCATTTGCAATTATTCTCTCTAATGATAGTAGGGTACTGATAAGAAAGTAATTTGCATGTTTTAGTGATAACATCGTTGCAATACCGGCGCATGGAAATTAATGTGGAATAGAAACTAAGCCAACTGACGAACCAACAAGAGGTACTTAAAATAATCTAATATATTTACAGTTGATCTAAGTCATTAATTTGCTTTAGCAACAGTACAACCGACCATAAACTGTCTCTCTCTCTCTCCCTGGTCGGTTTGACTTTAAAACTGTCTCTGTCTCTCTCTTTGGTCGGTTTGACTTTAAAACTCACTCTCTCTCATCCTTTGGTCGGTTTGACTTAACTTTTACCATCATTCTTAAGTCCAGAGATATCGTGGGATCACACAAACGAAAATCCTCTACATTAGTCATTTCATAGATTTTAACCCGTATCTTGTTACGATGGTCGATCGATCGATCTCGTGAGAGACCTTTGGACATTTTCATATTTAAATAATAATAATCGATCTTTTAGAACATTATAGTATGTTTATGAAAACACTACAAAACATAACATTAAATACATCACAGTATGTGTACCACGTAACCGAGGAGTTTACTGGTTTGCAACTTTGTATCGTTGATAAACACTGTATAATAGTTGCTAAATGTGTCTGGCGGAATGGCTTGATATTAAATACCATTCCCAAGAAACTTGTTCTCAAAACCGTTCTAGTTCAAAACCCATAACAACATAGTTTCGTTACATTCTATTTTTAAAGTTTTTCCCCTCCTGCCCAGGTTTCCCAAGGATTTGTGAGAGGAATAAAATCATTCTATGCCACAGCACAACTTGTCGCGACTGTAACATAGCAACACATGAAGGTAGGATACGGTCCAGAAAAGTAATCTGAGGTGTCTTGCTAAGGACAAGCCACTTCGGCTGACTCGGCTGTTCTGGTCGCACAATTCGAACTCCTTCAGATTATGAGTTCAATGCGCTAACTTCCGCACCACCGCGACTTGAAATAGCAACACTTGGATAGCTACGCCATTCACATACCGGCGCATGGAAATTAATGTGGAATAGAAACTAAGCCGACTGACGAACCAACAAGAGGTACTTAAAATAATCTAATATATTTACAGTTGATCTAAGTCATTAATTTGTTTTAGCAACAGTACAACCGACCATAAACTGTCTCTCTCTCCCTGGTCGGTTTGACTTTAAAACTGTCTCTCTCTCTCTCTCTCTCTCTCTCATCCTTTGGTCGGTTTGACTTAACTTTTACCATCATTCTTAAGTCCAGAGATATCGTGGGATCACACAAACGAAAATCCTCTACATTAGTCATTTCATAGATTTTAGCCCGTATCTTGTTACGATGGTCGATCGATCGATCTCGTGAGAGACCTTTGGACATTTTCATATTTAAATAATAATAATCGATCTTTTAGAACATTACAGTATGTTTAAGAAGACACTACAAAACATAACATTAAATACATTACAGTATGTGTACCACGTAACCGAGGAGTTTACTGGTTTGCAACTTTGTATCATTGATAAACACTGTATAATAGTTGCTAAATGTGTTTGGCGGAATGGCTTGATATTAAATACCATTCCCAAGAAACCTGTTCTCAAAACCGTTCTAGTTCAAAACCCATAACAACATAGTTTCGTGACATTCTATTTTTAAAGTTTTTCCCCTCCTGCCCAGGTTTCCCAAGGATTTGTGAGAGGAATAAAATCATTCTATGCCACAGCACCCTCAGAGACCTTCGATAGACATAGACATGCTTTGTGAGGTCCTGTCTTTTTGGACTTTCGATCTTTTTACCACCTTGATCTACATGCCTCATGTCCACTGGGTCAATTTCACTGTGACCATAGGCGTTACAGGTTACAAATATGTCATCTCTAAAGTTATGTAAGAACTGTACAAAAACAAAATTGAAATGCTGTACTAACATAAGTGGATTATGTATTTTTTACCTTGACCCGCTCTCCTTCTTGGGTCCAATCTGGACTCACTATGTGTGACAACTATTATCAATTGTTGGTTGGTTGGTTAGTTGAATTTTTACGGCGCACCAGCACTATGAGGCTATTTAGCGCCATACAAAAGGTTATATCTTTCATCATTTAAAGGTGGTAAAAGGTTTCGTATCGACCAGCGATACGAAACCAAACAGTTGAAGATTAAAAGATAAAATGGTAACGGTTATAAGTAAATAAAGTTTCCCGATCAACGGGGAGTGCAAATGATGTATGACAACGAAAACAGATGAAAAGTAATTAAAATCTACCGCCGGTATATATAGCACATAAAACTGTTCAAGGTGATAGCATACAAGCTATAACTTATGATAAATATTTACTTCCTTCAGGAAGTCTATAATATCAGAAACGCTAACTGTATCAAAGAGCTCCCTAATGTCATGTACATTGTAATAATGATCACGCGTAGGTTGGAGGTCGAAACACTCCAACATAAAGTGCTTAACGGTGAATGGTTCATTGCAAGCTACGCACTCTGGTGGGTATTCTCCTTTTAGTATGTAGGAGTGGGTTAAATAAGTATGACTGATTCGAATTCTTGCAATGACTACCTCCTCCCTACGGACGGCTCTGTAGGAAGGAGTCCATTCTCCTAGGGTTGGCTTGATGGCATGAAGTTTGTTATTCACGGCATCATTCCATGATGCCGGCCATTTCTGACGTAAACAGTCTTTGATACTACGTTTAAAATCAGTATACGGTGTACTAAAATCAGATGGTTCTAGTGATAGGGCCATTTTAGCAGCGCAGTCTGCTTTGTCATTACCTTTAATTCCAATATGGCTGGGTAACCAACAGTATACTATATTGTGGGAGGTACTCAGCTCAGTATGTTTCAGGAGAACATTAGCTAATAATGGATTCTCCAGTTTTCTATTATGTAGTGACTGAAGTACTGATAGTGAATCGGAGAAGATGATACTATTTAAAATACGCTTGCTTTCAATATATTGCAATGCAAAGTCTATTGCTCTGATTTCGGCTGAAAAAATTGATGTACCATTTGGCAAGCGAATTTTTGTTGTGTGTTTTCCACTAACGAAGGCTGCAGCAGTCTTTTCCTGATCTTTTGATCCATCAGTATATATTCTTGTATAATTTTCAAATTGGGCGATTAGTTCATGGTAACAGTTGTGGAAGATGGAAGGGTTTGTCTCCGATTTTTTTCCATCGTGTAACGTGAAAAGTACCTTTGGTTGTTGAAGTAGCCAGGGAGGTGTTTCGGAGACGGTCGTTTTCAGAATTTTTGAAAGATCAATTTTGGTACTGTCAAGGCATGGTAATATTCTAATGCCAAAGGTAGGTGTGACGTTTGGTTTATTGTCATATAAGGTTTTATATTTGGGTTCAAAAACAGCCGAAAAAGCAGGGTTCAGAGGGTTTGAGCTTAATTTGAGAGCATACTGTGCGGAAAGCATTTCTCTACGTTGTGATAAAGGTGGTTCGTTCGCTTCAACGAGTAGGCTTTCACACGGGGATGTCTTAAATGCTCCCAAGGCAAGTCTTATTCCCTGATGATGAATTGGGTCTAGCATCTTCAAATAGGACTTCTTGGCTTAACCATAGACAACGCAACCATAGTCTAGTTTCGAGCGAATAAATGTTCTGTATAAACTGAGTATGACTTTCCTATCAGCACCCCAGTCAGTGTGCGCTACTACTTTAAGTAAATCAAGAGATTTCAAGCATTTAGCTTTCAAATTCTTCAGGTGTGGAATAAAAGTCAGTTTTCTGTCGAAGACAATACCTAAAAATTTTGCTTCCTCAACAACTGGAATAGGTGTTCCGTCCAGCGTGAGTTTAGGTCCATCATGATGTCTTCGTAACTGACAGAAATGCATACATACAGTTTTTGATTTCGAAAATTTGAAACCGTTAGTATTGGCCCAATTTTGAATCTTGTTGATATTTTGCTGTAATTGTCTTTCAATTGTATGCATGTGCTTGGATCGGTAACATATTAAAAAGTCATCAACATATAGAGAGCAATCCACACCGGGAGTCAGACACTTGGTGATGCTATTAATTTTTATGTTGAAAAGCGTCACGGATAAAATACTGCCCTGGGGCACACCCATCTCTTGATCGTGCATATCAGAGAGGGTGGAAGCCCACTCGTACCTTGAATTCCCTGTCTGAGAGGAAGTTTGATATGAACGAGGGCAGTCGGCCTTTTAGACCCAGATCGTGTAGGTCATTTAGTATTCCGTACTTCCATGTTGTGTCATAGGCCTTTTCCAAATCAAAGAAAACCGCTACTAAGTGTTCTTTCTTGATGAAAGCGTCGCGAATAAATGTTTCCAGTCTAACCAGATTGTCATTCGTACTACGACCATAACGAAAGCCACTTTGGAAAGGAGATATTAAATTGTTGGTTTCCAAATACCATACAAGCCGAGAATTGATCATTCGTTCCATTGTTTTGCATACGCAGCTAGTTAATGATATAGGTCTATAGTTGCTAGGATCTGCGCTATCTTTGCCTGGTTTGGGAATTGGTATTACTGTTGCTTCTTTCCAAATTTTTGGTACATTACCAGTAATCCATAAATCATTGAAGATTTCCAGAAGAACTGTTAAGGATGGTTCTGGAAGGTGTTTCAAAAACTGGTAATGTATATCGTCAGGCCCAGCAGATGTATCATGGGCCTTATTCAAAGATTCCATAAGCTCCGACAATGAAAACGGTTGGTTATAGCTCTCTGAGTTATTCGATGTGAATTTCAACCGTGTTTTTTCTTTATGAGCTTTCAATCTTCGGAAAGCTTCTGAATAATTAGACGATGAGGAATTTTTGGAGAAACAATCAGCAAGTACATTAGCTATTTCATGAATGGTATTGAAATTGTTGTTATTTATCTTCACATGTCGGAATGAATTGTGTTTTCCCTTTCCACTTATTTTGCGGATCGTATCCCAAACTTTCTTTATTGAGGAAAGAGAGTTTAAAGTTGAAACATTTTTTCCATGATGCTCGTTTACTTTCTTTAATTATGCGGCGAGCTTTGGCCCGAACAATACGGTACTGAGTTAAGTTTTCGGGCGTTGGACGATTATTAAATTTTTTCAGTGCTTCTCGGCGTTGTCTAATGGCTTCTTTACATTCTTTAGTGAACCACGGTTTTTGGGTTCTTTTACAATTCGGCGAGGACTTAGGAATGGATTCTTCTGCAATCTCAATTAAGACGGATGTAAATTGTCGAATAGGATCAATATCGTTTAGGACGGTATTCCTGTTAATTCTAGCTGTACAAAGTGTTTCAAACTTGCCCCAGTCAGCTTTCTTTAAATTCCACTGTGGAATCGTGTCATCAATTGTAACGTTGGTGTTCTTAAGAGAGATTGGAAAGTGATCACTGCTGTGAAGGTCATCAGCGACCTTCCAATTATAATCCAAAAGTAGTGAAGGAGAACAAATTGTCAAGTCGATACAAGTGTATGTACCAGTTCCTGGGTGCAAGTACGTCGGAGATTTAGTATTAAATAGACACAAGTCGTGTCTAGCAATAAAATCTTCAACCTTTTTGCCCCTGTCGCTTAGGTAATTTGATCCCCATAGAATATTATGGGCATTAAAATCACCGAGTAAAACAAATGGTGCAGGAGGTTGTTGAACAAGCGTGTCTAATTCGTTTGGTAATAAGTTAGTGTTTGGTGGTATGTAAATAGAACAAAAAGTAATCACTCGATGTAGAGTGACACTCACAGCAATGGCTTGCAAATTTGTGTTTAAAGGAATGACGCTATGTGGGGCTCTATTGTTCACAGCAATAGAAACCCCTCCCGAGGCCCTGTCAACGTTCTGTAAGTAGGTGTTAAACAGGGAGTAGGTTTTAAGTGTGATGTTGTCCGTTTCTTTTAAAAAGGTTTCCTGAAGGCATAGTATTGCAGGATCATATTCGTTTAAAAGCAGGAGAATATCATTGTAATTGGCTTTAAGTCCTCGACAATTCCATTGTATGATCGTGTTCTTCATTATAAGTTTAGATTGGAGATTTTGGAGCTAGGTTAGACTTTTCGCGGAGAGAATCTATATGGTTATTTCTACGGAGGAAGTACGGGGATGATTTTTTTTGTTAGGTCTGGAGCTACTTTGAGAACATGGAGCAGTATCTTCTGCATCCATGCTCTCAATGTCCCCAAACCTGTTATAGAGTTTGATGGGGTCTTCTGACCCCTTTTGCTGCCTATTTCCTTGTGATCTGTTTTTGTTCTTTGGTGATTTCGGTGGTTGAGTATTACTGAATGTTGTTTGGGTAGATGCCGTGGTTTTTGTGCTTCGTAATGGGGGGGGTGTTAGTGCTTGATGTTGACTCGGGTGCATCTGTCTGCGTTTGAGCGTCCTTCGTTGCCTTGTGATTGTTCTTCACTACAGTAAAGGATGGGCCAGGAAGAGAAGTTTTTTCCTGTACAAGCCTTCTGGCCTCTGGATAGGGAATGTTGGATGTGTATTTAACCCTCTGTATTTCCTTCTCCTGTTTCCAGGTATCACAATCCTTGAACTTGGCGTGGTGCTCCTTTCCACAGTTGACACAATGCGGAGTTGCTCTACACTCAGCTTCCTGGTGAGAATGGTCTCCGCATCGGTACTATTGGTTTATTGAAGGCAAGTATAATGGTGTTGGCGTCCTGCAGGTTGTTGTTACGTTTGATACGTATTCTACGAACTGCAGTGGCACCTTCATTTTTCATCCCTTCAATGATATCTGTGTCGCCGACTCCAGCCAAGTCTCGACAACGATTGACGCTTTTGGATATATTGAGTGTTGTGTGAGCAAACGATGAGACTGGAATATCGAAGAATGTTTTTATTTTCTTGATGTTTTGCACTTGACTACCTCGTTCACATTCCACAAGCAGGCATCCCGTTTTCAGCTTTTTGACGCTCTTTGGTGTACCGATCATTCCCGTTATTGTTTTTTCAATTATAAAGGAAGAGAGTGCACTAGTCGGTTTTGTGGCATCATTTGATTGTATAACCATGAAGCGTGGGAATGACTCCACACTGCATGGTTCTTCTTCCGAGTCAGATAGTTTTGGTACGCTTTTGTTTTGATTTTTTTTGGAATTTTCCATTTTTGTTTTGAAAGACTTCAACACCCGTGCTCCCCACCCACCATGGAGCCCAACAAGGGGACACTTTTCAAGTGCCAGGGATACACAGGTGTTATACTCAGTCTGTAATAATTATCTCCTCCCAATTGACCCGTTAAGCCACCGCCTTCTAGGAAGTCTTCTAAGACATAGGAAAGGGAAAGTTAAATGGATAGAATGTATGGGCAACGGTGGTATCAAGAGAGATACAAGAAGAAAGATAAAGGAAGTAAGCGAGTAAATAAAGACCTCCTAGGGCTCGGCGTGACCAGCCGATTTGTCGAGACCGGGCCCATCCTGACCACCCGTCTAGAAGAAGTAGAGGCCAAAGTAGTGTATTGCATCGGAAAGCCTCTGCTCAACTACCAGGATCCTTTCCTCCTCCGACACGGGTCGCAACCCACGGCAAACAGGTTGCCTCTACTTAGTTGCCTCTTACGACACGTAGCGAGGCACGGCGGGCCAATTCTACAACCCCGGACCCGCAGGGAGAGAATTCAGAAAGAACAATGCAATCAGATTATCAAATGTCATAATGATATCTCAACAAAAAAAAAGATAGTTATAACATTTTTCATGGAAAGAACATTTTACTTCGGTTCCACGACTCCCACATAATCTGAATACATTTATAGAAGACACAAATTCTAGAAATTTATAAATATTTTGAAACTTGAAAGCTGCATAACTTTTTCTCTAATAGAGATATTTTAGAAAATGAAACTGTTTTGGTATGCTGTTAAACATCTATATGATGAAATCAAGTGTTTGCGGTTATTTCAATATCAGAAAAATGACTGGGGTTGCCAAATAAAGGCCCTACAAGTCCTACAGTAAATTGAACTGTTAATTCGAAGCATTTTGTTTTACGATGAAATCTTTAGAATCTGATTAAATCTATCGCCGTCACCCTTTCTTGACAATTCCGTACATTTGTGCTGAAATTGTGTTCATTCAAGCCTTCGTGATTAGTGATGTTTATCATTCTCAAAGCACTCGTAATTATGCAATATTATAAACTATGGATAAAACTACTTATTTGCTCACTTATACATTTGTCTAAAAGTCAGCAGTAAAAAAGAAAAATTGCAAGCAATTAACATGGTTGGAAAGAAAGGTGGCGTTTTTGTTTTGTATTTTCAACTACACTAGTCCTTTTCTGTCAATAGTCAAGCATTCTACATGAACATATACTCGTCCTCCCAGAGAACCCAACGCGTCTTTAGGATTTAATCTCCTTGATTGATAGACCTAGGTTTGCTGAAGCGGTTGGTAGCCGAGATATGTATGAGTAAATGGACGGCCCCCATTTTTGAACTTGAAGACAAAGGCGTGTAGTGTACGATTCATAATGAACCTTATATTCAAATCGTCTAAACTCTCTTTTACCTCAGTCTCAGTGGTTGTGACACGCAACACAACAGCACCTTTTGAAACGTCTGGTTTAAACTTAATGCTATTGATCTTAGTTCTTTTGGCATTTTCTTCGTCACCGAAGCGAGTTCACTGTACCACGTCCCGTCGATACACTAAGACCCAATAAATGGATGCCACGATTGACTCAGACTCTTTACCAACCTTACTTGAAAGTTTTCATCCCGGATAATGTATTTCACTATCTCTTTAAACAGACGGTCTTGGATCAAGCGTTGTACCTATATAGTCATTTGAATACCGTAGCGTATGAACACATCACGCTGATGGAAGTAACAACAAAAAAATGACTGATCTACACGTTTATAAATCTGCGAGCGAATAGTGGAAACCATAGTCAATTTTCGACCATGGGTTAAAGCAGGGTTGTAGTGGCACCATTCCTACAACCCCGACCAATTAAATATCCCGACTTCGGGAATTAACAAGTCGCGAAAGAACTTAGTATTCATATGCGACTATAATTCTTTGACATTTTGACAGTCTGGCTACCCGCGTTGACTATTCAACACCTTCAAAAAAATGAATGTATTTAATGAATTAAGACATAGTTGGTTCCGGATGATTGATGCAGCCTACGTGGTGGAAAGGCTTGAAAAAGAATGGAGCTATCCAGTGACGAAAAAGTTTGTGACCAGTCAAGTCACTAGCCTCAAGGTAGCCAGAGATCTGGTGCAAGGTATGATAGAAGAGGAGGTGGAGAAATTAAGAGGCTTCATCCATCCTAAGTATGTGAGAGTGGGGACATTGAAGGATGTCCTTGATCATGTCATCCAAGTGAGGAGCTTCTTGCAAGATATATTTAATTGGACAGAGTGGTCTTTTGTCCAGTGGGGCTTACAACAATTAAGGAGATCTAAGACATGATGAGAAAAGTGATAAAAGAAGAGGTAAAGAAAATCAAAGACACCTGGACAAAAGAGAGAAAGGAGACGGAAAACAGAAAGAGAAAAGAAGAATTTGAAAGACTTAACTGGATCAAGGTGCAGGAAAAATTAAGAGCCATGGGACATCCTGACATGATTCCAGAGGATGAAAAGAAGAAGATAGGAATGATTGAAAAAGTGAGGAACTGGTTGAATAAGTGGAGAAAATAGAAGAACCCAAAGGCCCTTTTCAGGGCCACTTTCATATGCCTCGAAAAGATTTATTCTTTCTTGAATAAAAATTTATTTATTCGATTGTATAATTTATGTTTAACTCCCAAAACATTATTCTCTTAACTAAATTTTTTCTAGTCGGTTGTATGATTTGGGTATGATAGATTGATTTTCATCAATCTATGGAAACGGACGCGAATGCATAAAACACACTATACTATCCACAGAAACGGCCGCGAATGCATAAAACTTTGCATAGGGACAATAAGAATGGAACAGGTTCCATTCCTATTGTGACTATACAAAATTCCCATTGTCGCTATAAAGGCAACGTTGTGCCATTTGTCGCTATAAATCTTGTCGCGGGGGGGGGGGGCGGCTGTAATGTATTTTCCCATTGTCGCTATAGTATCCCACTATACTACTCACAATAAATTTGTAAGAACTGATAATTAAACAACGCCCTTGCTAATAGTTTTAACGACAAACTTGGTTTTAAATCACAAGTGTGTATGCCTGCAGACTTGTATGCATGGTTGTGCAGTTGTTTTTCTATAAATTAATTTCACCTCCTTCTCGATGGGGCACAAAAGTTTAATCAACAGAAAAGGATTGTAATTAATTTTTATCAGATTCTGATACAGCCTAACGCTTATTGGTCAATAGTGAATCGGCACAAGAGCATATTCATTGTGAGCACGCTGTGAGTAGTGTAGTGGGGTAGTATAACGTCAGTGGGAAAATACATTACAGACCCCCCTGGGCCAGTATAGCGTCACGATTTTTGGCGTCAAAAAATCACCCTGGGCCTATATAGCGTCAATGGAAATTTAACATAGGGAATGTATAGCGACAAGAGGAATGGAACAGGTAGGGTGACGTCACGGTACTGGACACTTGCAACAATGTAGCAACGACCGTGACGTCATGCCACCTGTGTCATTTCTATATACAAACACGAATCATTCGCGTTCGTGTCAGTGAATAGTAGAGTATAGTATGTTTTAATTTTTTTTTAGGCAAGAAAGAATAATTCTTTTCGAGGCAGTGGAGTGGCCCTGAAAAGGGCCTTTGGGTTTTATGTTAACACCATTTCGTTAACATAGAAGGCATCGTATAGGTCTTCTTCTCTTTCTCAAACTTCGTCTAACCTCTGGTCCATAAATCAGAACTCGCTTCAGACAGCCTTGTCTTTCCACATAGGTCCTTCTTTTCCAAACGCTTGTCTCGGTGATCCTAACGATTCTCCATGATGGTCTGACATACATGGGTAAGTCCGTACGGAAAAACAACGACGATACGAAAGTAGTCGATTCAACGTTGGTCCACATCTTTGTGACGAGAACAGGTGAAGCGAATGAAGTGAACCGCGTTTATTTATAGTGGAAGAGTGGATCGAAACGGATTGAAATTGTCCACCAATGACAACACGCGTTACAAAATTCAGTCACTTCGCGGAGCCTGTCTTCCAATCCGAAGAGAGCTACCTGTGACGTCACATTCCCTATATAGATGCGCTAGCGTCTGTGTGCAGTGAATCGATGCGACATTATTTTGTGAAACATGACTGAAACTAAGAAGACAATGAATTGGGGTGCACCGGCTTTGGAGACGAAAAGCGATGGCATAGCAGCGGCTACCAAAGTTAAGAGCGCTACTTCCAGAAGAGGTTGATTTCAACTGGGATTTAGTAGATTTTTTCTCTTCTTCGCAAGAATTTGTTCCGGTACCAGTACCTTCGCCACTTTCTCCTTCTTTACCACACGTCGATGATTTTAAACAAAGACAGAAAGAAGAATTGGAGAAATTTTTACAGCAGCAGAAAGAGGCAGAACAAGCATTTCTCCTTGAACAGCAACAGCGAGAAGAAGAAGAGGCAAGAAGGAAACGACATGAAGAAGAAGCAGTAGAGAAGAAACAAAGGCTAGCAGAGAAGACGAACAGTGAAAGTCAAACGGTAACGGTACTCTTGGACATTTTGGCAGAGTTAAGAAGTCTGAAACATATGTATCAGACTTTTTTATTACGACCCAAGAGAAAAAGACCTTCCCAAGCCAAACAGCCCAACCCTGTTACTACACCAGAGATACCACCCCTAGTGATTTCTACCCAATCATTAAAAGGAACAAGTTCACAAGTAGGCCTTGGCCGTGGCAAAGGCTTAAGGCAGTTAAAGCGGACTGCTTCTCGTTCCTAAGTTTGTTCTAAGAAAAAACAAACACCCAACGGTCCTTTTCAGGGCCACTCACTTCTTTCGAAAAGAGATACTATTCATTTTGCCAAAATCAATTAAAACTCAAAATCCCTTGTTTAACCCTATGATGTACGTGTTGTGAGTGCATGAGTGTAGGTCCTTATTATTCTAAACAATCAAAACCAGGAGACACTTACGTTTTTTTCAGTCTGGTCTATTCTGGTACAAATATTTACAATTCATTGTCACAACACAACATAACACAACACTTTTTTAAAAAGTTCATAGACTTCTTCTGTGTCTTTTTCTTTACTCTCTCTGTTTTTTCAATTTCTTCACTTTCACAGTTTTTTCCTCCTCCTCTTCTTCCTCACTTTTTTCTCATCTTTTCTTTTCTGTCTTCTCTTTCTGAACGAGACGGGGTTCTTCCTTTGCCGAGGGCACCTCTTTTTTTTCCTCCTCCTCCTGCTCCTGTTCTTTCTTAGGGCAATCTGAAGACCAATGTCCTTTCTCTTTACAATGATAACAGGTATCTTGACTTTTGTCTCTTTTGACACTGGTCTTGCTTTTTTGACGGTCTGGACATTCTGTAGCCCAATGCCCTTTCTTCTGACAGAGATAGCAAGTATCTTGACTTTTATCTCGAAAGGAGGGAGAGTAGTCCGTCGGCTTGTCTGAAGAAAACTTTCGTATGACACCTCGCAAAGCTCTAATCAGTAGTTCCATTTGTATGGGGTCTTCCATCATGCTGGTCGGCTTGAGAGTGAAATGAATATTGAGAGGGAAGGCATCAGCTCTTTATATATGCACTAAACCTAACATGGATATACAGGGGTCCATGGTGTTTCAAATGTAGTCATTTGACTTTTGCAGTCAAGATGAAACAATCGCATCATTTCGTAAAGAAAGGAGAAGAAAGTAGGAGGCAAAAACGTGATTTATCGCCTCGCACAGTAGCAGAAGTCTTGGCTCAAATTCATGCCAGCGATTTCGAAGATGAGATGAGCGAACCAGAATCTAGACCCAGAGAGTCTACACTCAGTCAAAGTCCATCACCTCCAGTAAACCCTGAAAAGTACTATCACATTCGAGAGACGGACAAACGTTCCTCCAGAAAATTTAGAACCACGGCCTACACGTACGCACTGAAGTTTAAAGATTTCAAGTCCGACGTACCATTGGAAAAAGCAGAAGAGTTCATCACTGATGTGTGGGATTCTTTGTTAACCACACTGAAACGGCAATGTCAAGCCAAAGAAGACGATCGCTTGAGACTTTCCATTCATCACGACAGTTTGAAGTCCCCCGTTTGGATCGAGTTTAGCAGTCCATCAGAATTGACACCTTCCAAAGTCATGGACAAGATTCAACACGTGCAGCAATCCAACGACAAATTTCACATCACCGACGGAAAAGCGACACTGTTCATAACCCACGTGTCTCTTCCCCAAGGGACAGGACATGGCAAAAAGGTGATCTTGGTAGACAACCTTCGCAGCACCAAAAAGAGCCTCGTCCAAATTAACAACCCTCAAGACCAGATGTGTTTAGCCCGTGCCATCGTGGTGGGACGAACGTATGCCGACAAGAGAAACACGGCAGAATGGAAAAGAGCCTGGAAAACTATTCAGCAATCGTACCGAGCCAAACAGCGAAGAGAAGCAGAACTCTTGTTACAGCAAGCGGGGCTAGCTAAAGACACACCCTGTGGCATTCCTGAAATGCAAAAATTGCAAGACGTCTTGGCTCCACATTATACATTGAATGTGCACCCTCAAGAAGTGCGCGGACCGCTGTTGTTTCGAGGCAAAAATTTTAAAGACGGAAAATACATTCACGTCTATCATGACGATAAACATTTCGATGCCATTACCAGTATCACTGCATTCCTGTCATACAGTTATTACTGTGAGAAATGTGACTATGGCTATAACAATCGAGAGCAACACAAGCATTACGGATCGAAATGTGAGGGATGTTTAGCTTCAAAGCCCTGTCTAGAGGGAGGACAAGAACGAGTGCATTGTTCTGCTTGTCAGCGCACTTTTGTCAGTCCTACTTGTTACCAATAACATCTAAATACGCAAGGTTCACAGCAGAAATGTGCTTGTCATCTCCTGAGATTGTGCCCTACTTGTGGACAAGGCATACGTACCAATAATGCCAAGGCGCACGTCTGTTCAGGAAAGAAGCGATGTCACATTTGTCGCCAAACCGTGGACTTGGAACACCAATGCTACATTCAAAAATACCAATCCAAACACGAAGAAGAAGATAATATCCAGAAGAAAGGCCATTTCATCTTTTTCGATTTCGAATGCATGCAAGAGACTGGCATTCACATTCCTAATTTCTGCGTGGCTCACCGAGCGTGTGAGAAGTGCATCCAAAAGCCTATCTTGACTCATTGCCCTCACTGTAGCAAGATTCCTGGAGGACGTGAAAAAATCTTTCGGGGACCAAACAAGCTGACCGATTTCGCCCAATGGATCTTAAACCCTATCGACGAGACGTGGAGTCAAGAGGACATCGAACGTTACGGAGATTGTCGTCGCTATGACACGGTGATGGCACACAATTTCTTGGGATACGATGGGCAATTTCTTCTCAGATACTATACGGAACAAAGTACCGAACGTCCGAAAGTGACTTTGAACGGAGCCAAAATCATTTCCATGCAAGTGGGCCAAGTGCAGTTTAAAGATTCGATGAGTTACTTGGCCATGCCTTTGAGTCGCATGCCTAAAACGTTTGGAATGACAGAAATGGCCAAAGGCTATTTCTGCACTTTTTCAATACCGAACCCAATCAACATGCCGTTCTACCCCATTTGCCTGAGGCTCACTTCTACGACCCCGACAACATGCGTACCGAACAACGAGAAGCTTTCTACGCTTGGTACCAGACTCACGCCTCGGACCCCTTCGACTTTCAGGAAGAAATGTTAAAATATTGTCGTTCCGACGTGAACATTTTACGGCGTTGCTGTGGAAAATTTCGAGAACTGTTCATGGAACACGGTGGGATCGACCCTTTGAAAGAAGCCTGCACCATTGCCAAAGCGTGTTCCTTAGTGTACCGCCAACGATTCATGCCCGAAAACACCCTGGCTGTCATCAGTCCTCAAACAACTAATTTTGTCAAACGTCAATATTCGGTCAAAGTCCTACGCTGGCTACATTACTTGTGTGACAAGGAAGACAAATGGATCCAACATGCTCGAAACGGAGGAGGCGAAAAGACCATCGGAAGGTATTCAGTGGATGGCTGGGACTTAGAAAACCCCAAGATCGTGTACGAGTTTAACGGGTGCTTATTTCACGGATGCCCCATCTGCTACCCTCAACGTAACACTAAAAATCAGTTTTTACAACGGACCATGGAAGACTTGTACCAGGCCACTTGTCAGCGACGCTTGAAGTTAGAAGAGCAAGGATACCAAGTGGTAGAAATGTGGGAACACGAGTACAATCAGCGATTGAAAACCGATCCCGAGTTTAAGCGTATCGTGGAAAGTTACAAGCTGGTGGACCCACTGAACCCAAGGGACAGTTTGTACGGAGGACGGACGAATGCCACCTGTTTGCTGTACCAAGCCGACGAGGAGAAAGGAGAAGAAATCAAATACTTGGACGTGTGTTCTCTGTATCCGTACGTGTGCAAATATTGTCACTTTCCCGCAGGGCACCCGCAATTGCTGACCGAACACATCGACGTGGACAACATTCGACAATACGAAGTATTGATCAAGTGTAGTCTTCCCTCCCACGTACTTGTACCATCCCGTTTTACCTCACCATTGCCAAGGAAAACTGATGTTTCCCTTGTGCCGTACTTGTGCTGAAACGTGCAACCAAGACCGACCTTGTCAGCACACTCAGGAAGAGCGCGCCTTGACAGGAACGTGGGTCAGTGTGGAATTGTTTAAAGCTCTGGACTTGGGATACCAACTGTTAGAAGTGTACGAAATTTACCATTTTCCCAAGACAGAAAAATACCACAAGGGCGACGAGACTCAAAAAGGCATTTTTGCAGACTATGTGATTGCCTTTTTGAAACTGAAACAAGAAGCCAGCGGCTATCCTTCCTGCTGCCACACTCCCGAAGACCAATAAAAATTCAAAGAGAAATACTGGGAGCAGGAAGGCATCACTTCAGACCACATCGAGAAAAACAAAGGAAGGCGATCGTTTGCCAAAGTGATGTTGAATTGTTTGTGGGGTAAAATGGCACAACGACCGTGTTTACCCAAGACGGAATATTTGACAGAACCTTCCCGCTACTTCCAGATGATTCACGACAAAACCAAATACATGAAACACGTGGACGTCCTTCGTGAGGACTTGGTGTCAGTCGATTACGAAGAAGAACTGGACTTTGTAGAAGCCGACGAATTTGGAAATGTCATCATTGCGGCTTACGTGACAGCCCATGCTCGCTTAAAACTGTACGAAGCTTTAGAACTGTTAGGAGATCGTGTGCTGTATTTTGACACGGACAGTTGATCTACATCGATCGCCTGGGTCAACCTCATCCTGACATCGAAGGAGACCGTTTAGGAGCCTGGACAGATGAGCATCCCTACGACAAGATTCTAAGTTTTGCAAGTGGCGGTCCCAAAAATTACGGCTACGAATACCGTAACACTCAAGGAGAAGTACACACGGAGTGTAAAGTGAAAGGATTGACTCTCAATTATCGCACCAGTCGAGTGGTGAACTTTGGTGTCTTGAAAGAAGCCTTGCAGTCTGGAGAGGATGGAAATTTTCAAGTAACCACCCACGAACCGCACAAGACTGTACATTTACCCACAACACCAAATCGTCAGCCGACCCTTGGAAAAAGTCTATCAAATCGTGTACCAGAAGCGAGTACGGCTTCCCAATCACTTTACTTTACCGTACGGTCACACTGATATTGGCGAGCATATAAAAAGGGACAACATTCAAGACTGATAATAGATTGTCACTACAAACGCCAAGCTAGAAAAATGAATCCTTTCAAACAGCAAGTATCAAGTAAGAGTAAACTCGAGTACGATGCTGTGCCTTGCGATGGCAGGGATGCCGTACGCTATGACCTTAGCGATTCAGTACCACATCATCATGGGAACTTTGCTATAACTACTACTACCATACCTACCATGGAAAGTGATGCTGTGCGTGTCAAACCTGATGGATGCGAAAGCGATGCCACTCGTTATCGTACACCTTTTCACTTTACTGGTTTTCATGGTGGATGTCATCCTAATGAAACCAGGCGGCTACCACCCTACGGATGTCATGTAAAACTGAGCAGGCTCCTGCATATTTCACCGTACCCTCATCGAAATGAACCTGTGAAAGACGAATATTCGTTCCCAGTGCGTTTGCCAGAATGCTGTGACTATGAAAGTCGATTCCAAACCTTTCGAGGAAAATGGCCAAAATATCTAGGAGGACCTACCCCCGAAGAGTTAGCTAGAGCTGGATTTATCTACTTGGGCGAAGGGGATTAAGTCAAGTGCTTCAGTTGTGGTGTGTCACTTCACGAGTGGGAGAAGAAAGATTGCGCTTACCTGGAACATGCTCGATGGTCTCCAGATTGTCACTACCTACCTTTAGTGGGACCTCGTCATTGAAGTGGGCATACCAAGTCGTGTAAGAAACTAGCTACGGGGTTAGGAGTCAAACGTTGGACAACCCCTAGACAAGTATTTAAACCCGATGTAAAAAATAATCTTCAAAGATTACCAAACGAAATGCAAGAGAAAATCTACAAGGACATTTGGCAGGGACTTGCCAGAGCCAAATCTCAATTTGTGACTAGAACTTTTATGTCGAGAAATTCACAAGAGGAAGTCTTAGCCAAACAGTTAGGAACGCCTTGGCTGACAAATGCGTACGACGATGCCACTCAAACTCCACGCGTTTATTTACTCGTGGATTTAAAACCCACCACTCCCGATTATTGCGATTTCGTACCCATCTGTTTCACCACTGCTGCCAAGACGGAGGGCCTGTCGTGTACACGTCCCCTACGTCGACCTAATCACAATCACCAAACAAAGTCCATTTAAAACCTCGGTGACTTTGGGTTTGTCTCACACATCGTCAACATGACGTCCCTTTAGTCTCATCTTCCCATCAAATTGATTCGTGCCTTCTCCGGTATCAGTCGTGAAAAAAATCCACAAATACGTGCTCGTGTCTTAGAAGCAAGTCTCAAAGAAGTCTTACGATGGTTTTTTGAGAGAAACAAAGGTGCGTTGACGCAGCTAGCCGATCCTCGCATCGACACTCAAACCAAAAAGCAAATCATTTTGAAACCTGGTGGAAGCGGTTCTCTAGGAGGTGTCATCATTCGTTCCCTCTTAAAATGGGATCCTAATGCTCCCAAAGCCGTCCCCAAGAAAAAGCCACACTCAAACGTACCCAGAAGAAAAAGAAAAAGAAAAAGAGCAACGGTGCCAAGACCAGGTCACAGCCTCAGAAAAAAGAAAAAGAAAAGTCCACAGAAAACAGCTTCTACCCGCAAGAGAGTGTCTCCAAAAACTTCTCCTCCAGCGGTGACACCCTCTTCCTCTTTAGCGGCAGTGGCCGTTGCTCACAAAGTACCTGCCCCCAAATTCAAAGTCCAAGAGAGAACGGGTGTGTTACAGAGTTTACTGGATTTGTCTAAGCAAGAACTGTCCCGATTTAGTCCGTTGCGAACTCCTCCACGACGTGTGTTGCCTGTCATCAAGTTGATACGTCGTAAAGACAATCAGAGGCGTCGCATTCCAGTATAAAAAAAGACCCGAGGCAAACGATAGGGATCAGTGGTTTCTGCTGCTTAACGCCCAAAGATGTCCCCTCCAAGACGTGCACACCGTCACCAACGTCGTTCTTCTGTCCAAAAAGTAAAAGGAAAAGGAAAAAGAAAAGGACTGCCACCTCGTTAGCCAAACATTGGGACATGTTGTCCGTCCTGACCAAAGCTCCTTCACCCATGCGAAAAAAACTCATTCAAACTGCCTCCAAAGATGTCATCGATACCGTGAGCGAATGTTGTCTGAATGTCTTGAAAGGCACGATACCTTTGTCTAAACATCAGAAAAAAAATGCCTAGCCAAACATCGACACGTTCTTCGTCAAATGGCCCAAAAGAAAATACCCATTGGTCAAAAGAAAAAGATGTTGGTGCAACGCGGAGGAATTTTACCCCTGTTAGGACCCTTGCTAGGAACCATAGGAGGACCCATTCTGAAAGGAGTATTGGAAACGTTTAGTAGAATCCTGAGATGAAGATATAAAGGCCCAAGAAGATAAAAGGGACCTTTGGAGTCAAAAGATCTCAGACGTGATCCTTGAAATCCGATGGAAGGACGAAAACTGGCTTTAGTGCCTTACAAACGATGGATGGAATACCATCGTTGGCAAGAACAACGAACCTCACATTTACCTCCCAATCCTCATTTGACTGAAATTTCTCAGTTACAACACGAATTGCAATCGTTGATGGATCGCAGCGATTTGTCAGAAACGGAAAAATCGCAACGGTATGGTCAGTTGTTACAACGACTGAAACTCTTTCACCAAAAAGCTTTAGGCGAAACAGGTCAACCCATTCTGAAAGATTTTAAGGCCCTGATGAAACGTTCACCACCACCACCACCATCACAACCACTACCACTCCCAGTGGTCAAGACAGATGCAGCCCGACGGTTGTCTGAGGAAGAAGAGGCAAGAGAAGTCTTTCAAACACCGTCAGCAGCTCCCATCCCTAGTAAGATTGCAGAGTCCTTCTTGACCCCTTCTCCTACATTCCAACGAGAAGAACTTAAAGCTTGGGTTAAAAAGACGATGTACACTCCTCCTTCGACAGAAGTGAAAAAGAAAGAAGGGAAACCAGATGTGAAAAAAGAAATGAAGACCAAAGCCATCCCATTACCACCACCACCACCACTACCTTCCACTTCAGCAGCAGGCAGGGTGAACCCTACAAATTGGTTTCGAGCAAGTTTTTCATAAAATAAAGGTTCCTACAGAGGCTGAAAAATAAGGTCAATAACGCTAAACCGAACCTCCTAACTTTTATTATTACCGTATAGTTTGAAAAACGAATAATAAATCGTTTGGGTTAGCTCATTTTTATTATTTTATTTTTGATTTTTTTGTTTTTTCTGTTATAGTGCGTTTAGTTTACTCGCGGGTCACTCAATTTTTGTCATTCACCCTGCCTGCTGCTGTAATTAACCAAAGATTTTGTCCAGACCTACGCGATATCTAGATCTTGGATCGTGTAGATTTATTGTAATAAATCCGAACGGAACAGCTTGTGCTTTTGAAAAGAAGTTTTTGAACTTCATCATATCCATATCCCCTGAACACCAAGTATAATAAATATTCTGTAAAGTATAATTATCTACTCCATTAAACACAACCAAAATATTGCAGTTGTCTCTGATCACTTTAGGTATTTGTGTATAACGCTGAGTGACGTATATAACATCTGTATTCTTGTGTCGACCTCGAGAAAATATTCTAGCTGGATTTGTTTGTCTGTCCAACATAACGTCATCGTACACCTCTAAATTATTAATAAATCCATCTAGGTCATCTACAGATGGAGCCTCATCAATATCGGTAATAAAATCAACCACATCATTACCGTCTTCATTCAGCAATTTTGCATTTTCATTAAAATCCTTGAGTACTTCGTAACAATGTTGATCATCTACAGATGGTGCTACTAAATACAATTTACTCCATTTTAACCACCGCATTATTAAATTTAATAATAGTTGTGTTTTACCCGATCCAGATGGACCTATTATAATCATCCTTATCGAATTTGGTAATGCTGGGTGATGCTTAACTGGTTCCTGTTTTCGTGTCCCCGAAAAGTCAATTATATCCATATAATAAATAATATGAGTCTATATTGTGTTCGATGTAGAGTATCTACACCCACTACTGAATTAACTACAATAACAACAAAAAATAAACGACGTGCTCTGACGGGCAAATGTGTAAAATGTAAGAAATACAAATTTGTCAAAACAAAGACAGGTGGAGATATAGCCGCTTTATTAGGAAAATTACCAGGAACTCCGTGGGCTAAATATCCGGGGGAAAAACACCTTCCTGGATATAATTATTGCGGTCCTGGAACTCGACTTGATATCCGACTTGATAATCAAGATCAACCAAGACCAGGAGAGCATCCAGTAAATAAGATAGATAAAGCGTGTCATGTTCATGACGTTGCGTATAAAAGTAAAGATTTGCAACAAAGGCATCTCGCAGATGTAAAATTGATTCATGCATTAAATTCTATACCTAATAAATCTGTCAGAGATAAATTAGCTAGTTTTCTAGTAAAATCTGCCATGAAAAGTAAAATAATGCTAGGGGCTGGTAATTAATTATATAAATATTATAATGGAATCCATTTATTATAGCCCAATAGCATATTGGAGAGGCAGATCAGCTATTAGTAAATTATCTGAAGCAGCAAAAGTCTCACGTTCTGTTGCTGCAGCTTGGTTAGCACGACAGGCAATATGGCAAATTTATCTATCACCACCTAAAAATATTCAATATGCACATTTTGATGTCAGCGTCCCTAATGATTGATTGATTGATTGATTGATTGAGTTTTTTAACGGCACACCAGCACTATGAGGCTATTTAGCGCCATGCAAAAGGTTATATCCTTCATTATTTATAAGTGGTAAAAGATTATGTATCGACCAGCGATACGAAACCAAACAGTTGAAGGTAAAACGATAAAATGGTAACGGTGATAAATAAAGTTTCCCCATCAACGGGGAGTGCAAATGATGTATGACAACGAAAACAGATGAAACGTAATTAAAATCTACCGACGGTATATATAGCGCATAAAACTGTTTAAGGTGATAGCATAAAAGCTATAACTTATGATAAATATTTACTTCCTTCAGGAAGTCTATAATATAAGAAATGCTAACTGTATCAAAGAGCTCCCTAATGTCATGCACATTGTAATAATGGTTACGCGTAGGTTGGAGGTCGAAACACTCCAACATAAAGTGCTTAACAGTGAATGGTTCATTGCAAGATATGCACTCTGGTGGGTCTGCTCCTTTTAGTATATAGGAGTGGGTTAAATAAGTATGGCCGATTCAATTTCTTGCAATGACTACCTCCTCTCTACGGACGGCTCTGTAGGAAGGAGTCCATTCTCCTAGGGTTGGCTTGATGGCATGAAGTTTGTTATTCACGGCATCATTCCATGATGCCTGCCATTTCTGACGTAAACAGTCTTTGATACTACGTTTAAAATCAGTATACGGAGTATTGAAATCAGATGGTTCTAGTGATAGGGCCATTTTAGCAGCGCGATCTGCTTTGTCATTACCTTTAATTCCAATATGGCTGGGTAACCAACAGTATACTATATTGTGGGAGGTACTCAGCTCAGTATGTTTAAGAAGAACATTAGCTAACAATGGATTCTCCAGTTTTCTATTATGTTGGTTGGTTGATTGAATTTTTTACGGCGCACCAGCACTATGAGGCTATTTAGCGCCATACAAAAGGTTATATCTTTCATTATTTAAAAGTGGTAAAAGATTACGTATCGACCAGCGATACGAAACCAAACAGTTGAAGGTAAAACGATAAAATAGTAACGGTGATAAATAAAGTTTCCAGATCAACGGGGAGTGCAAATGATGTATGACAACTAAAGCAGATGAAAGGTAATTAAAATCTAACGACGGTATATATATAGCACATAAAACTGTTTAAGATGATAGCATAAAAGCTATAACTTATGATAAATATTTACTTCCTTCAGGAAGTCTATAATATAAGAAATGCTAACTGTATCAAAGAGTTCCCTAATGTCATGCACATTGTAATAATGATTGCGCGTAGGTTGGAGGTCGAAACACTCCAACATAAAGTGCTTAACAGTGAATGGTTCATTGCAAGATATGCACTCTGGTGGGTCTTCTCCTTTTAGTATATAGGAGTGGGTTAAATAAGTATGGCCGATTCGAATTCTTGCAACGACTACCTCCTCCCTACGGACGGCTCTGTAGGAGGGAGTCCATTCTCCTAGGGTTGACTTGATGGCATGAAGTTTGTTATTCACGGCATCATTCCATGATGCCTGCCATTTCTGACGTAAACATTCTTTGATACTACGTATAAAATCCGTATACGGTGTATTAAAATGAGATGGTTCTAGTGATAGAGCCATTTTAGCAGCGCAGTCTGCTTTGTCATTACCTTTAATTCCAATATGGCTGGGTAACCAACAGTATACTATATTGTGGGAGGTACTCAGCTCAGTATGTTTCAGGAGAACATTAGCTAATAATGGATTCTCCAGTTTTCTATTATGTTGTGACTGAAGTACTGATAGTGAATCGGAGAAGATGATGCTATTTAAAATACGCTTGCTTTCAATATGTTGCAATGCAAGGTCTATTGCTCTGATTTCAGCTGAAAAATGGATGTACCATTTGGCAAGCGAACTTTTGTTGTGTGTTTTCCACTAACGAAGGCTGCAGCAGCCTTTTCCTCATCTTTTGATCCATCAGTATATATTCTTGTACAATTTTCAAATTGGGCGAGGAGTTCATGGTAACAGTTGTGGAAGATGGAAGGGTTTGTCTCCGATTTTTTTCCCTCATGTAACGTGAAAAGTACTTTTGGTTGTTGAAGTAGCCAGGGAGGTGTTTTGGAGACGGTCGTTTTCAGAATGTTTGAACATTCAATTTTGCTACTGTCAAGGCATGGTAATATTCTAATGCCAAAGGTAGGTGTGACGTTTGGTTTATTGTCATATAAGGTTTTATATTTGGGTTCAAAAACAGCCGACAAAGCAGGGTTCAGAGGGTTCGAGCTTAATTTGAGAGCATACTGTGAGGAAAGCATTTCTCTACGTTGTGATAAAGGTGGTTCGTTCGCTTCAACGAGTAGGCTTTCACACGGGGATGTCTTAAATGCTCCCAAGGCAAGTCTTATTCCCTGATGATGAATTGGGTCTAGCATCTTCAAATAGGACTTCCTAGCTGAATCATAGACAACGCAACCATAGTCTAGTTTCGAGCGAATAAATGTTCTGTATAAGCTGAGTATGACTTTCCTATCAGCACCCCAGTCAGTGTGCGCTATTACTTTAAGTAAATCTAGAGACTTCAAGCATTTAGCTTTCAAATTCTTCAGGTGTGGAATAAAAGTCAGTTTTCTGTCGAAGATAATACCTAAGAATTTTGCTTCCTCAACAACTGGAATGGGTGTTCCGTCCAGCGTGAGTTTAGGTCCATCATGATGTCTTCGTAACTGACAGAAATGCATACATACAGTTTTTGATTTCGAGAATTTGAAACCGTTAGCATTGGCCCAATTTTGAATCTTGTTGATATTTTGCTGTAATTGTCTTTCAATTGTATGCATGTGCTTGGATCGGTAACATATTAAAAAGTCGTCAACATATAGGGAGCAATCCACACCAGGAGTCAGACATTTGGTGATGTTATTAATTTTTATGTTGAAAAGCGTCACGGATAAAATACTGCCCTTGGGCACACCCATCTCTTGATCGTGTATATCAGAGAGGGTGGAGCCCACTCGTACCTTGAATTCCCTGTCTGAGAGGAAGTTTGATATGAACGAGGGCAATCGGCCTTTTAGACCCAGATCATGTAGGTCATTTAGTATTCCGTACTTCCACGTTGTGTCATAGGCCTTTTCCAAATCAAAGAAAACCGCTACTAAGTGTTCCTTCTTTATAAAAGCGTCGCGAATAAATGTTTCCAGTCTAACCAGATGATCATTGGTACTACGACCATAACGAAAGCCACTTTGGAAAGGAGATATTAAATTGTTGGTTTCCAAATACCACACAAGCCGAGAATTGATCATTCGTTCCATTGTTTTGCAAACGCAGCTAATTAATGATATAGGTCTATAGTTGCTAGGATCTGCGCTATCTTTGCCTGGTTTGGGAATTGGTATTACTGTTGCTTCTTTCCAAATTTTTGGAACATTACCAGTGATCCATAAATCATTGAAGATTTCCAGAAGAACTGTTAAGGATGGTTCTGGAAGGTGTTTCAAAAACTGGTAATGTATATCGTCAGGCCCAGTAGATGTATCATGGGCTTTATTAAAAGATTCCATAAGCTCCGACAGTGAA
>JAECUM010002385.1:0-58657 GCA_016617855.1 Megalonaias nervosa
TACCTTATCGCACACAGCCTGGAACTACTTTTACAGCTGGAAATATTCAGTAACAGTCCACTTATAAAATATCTGGAATGTTTTATTGCAATACATTTAAAATTATTTAAAAAAAATTATTAGACACATTTGTAGTAAGAAACCCAGTCATAATGAGTGAAATTGGCTGTTTGGGGGGATAATGGGGAAGTACCTTAAGTAGCGACGAGCAGTTTATGAGCTTTTCACGGAACGGAATCTTCCGCCGAAAAATTATAGCTACTTGCGGTTGACAACACAGTTTTGGAAGTGAGTTCTCAGATGAAGCTGGTGTGCAAAGCGGCACCAAACATATGAGAGAGAGAGAGAGAGAGAGAGAGAGAGAGAGCAAATACTTCGCTGCTGAAATATTGTATTGAAAATTTCACAAATCCAAAGTAAGAAAGACTCAGCCACTGGTGCTGGACGCGAGCTTAATGTTAAAAAGAAGCAATAACCTGAAGGAAAAACAAATCATACCGAGTGACAAAATTTCCTCAGATTATCCCGATGACCTGTTCTGACAAAGGATCCTGTCTATCACTCTATCAGAACTGGTCATCGGGGTAATCTGAGGAAATTTTGTCACTCGGTATGGTTTTCTTTTTTTCCTTTCAGGTTATTGTTTTTTTTTAACATTAAGCTGGCGTCGAGCACCTGTGGACTTAGCGATCGTGTCAAGATAAAACGATAATTAAGAGACAGAAACCACAGGATTTTGTATCGTTGATTACAATTTTAACTATAAGTCGTATCTTATAATAATACTATATAGTACATGTATTGTTAAATTTTAAGCAACGATACGAAACCCTGAGAAAATAACTATAGCTACAGAATTTGAACTTCATATGAGTTTGCAATCTGATTAAAATCAGATATCCACTGTCCTACGTGGAGATCTGACATCGTAAGTTTAGGGGTCTTGTTCTGGTGACCTTTGAATTAGCCAATGGAAATGCAGCTTTTGTAAATTCGAAAGTGAATCACATGTTTCGACACATATTTGTAAGCAAATCACAATTATTAGTTCCCGGTATTACTTCCCAGTCTATTTTAGAGCATATTTTCCTGTCTCCTTTAGGTGGTGATACAAGAGTTAGATTTAGGCATTCTTGGTATGGATTTCAAGGTGATTGTTTATTCTTTAGAATATGATCTTATGGTGTGTGTGTGTGTGTGTGTGTGTGTGTGTGCTTTTCGGCGACAGTACACAGTGAGTAATAAGAGTAATAAGGCTTCGGTGATGATCCGTAAGTGAATCTGTGTTCCATTGCACATTGCTTTATTTACAGTCCAGCCTTTCAAAGAAACCCCTGTGAACCTATGACAAGAACTTCACCGTGAAGTCATCTTTTAGGTACTTTAGATTAACATATGATTTGTATTGATTGTCACATAGTGGAAAGTTCTGTACTGAGAAATAAATGTATAGACTATAAAGGAAAATTAATTGTGATCCGAGTCCATTTATGCTCTTCAGTCATACTGCTCAGTCTCGCAAACGCGATCATATAAGACTTCATCTGACTGGCTAATAAAATTAGCGATTATGGTAATAACATGGGTCACCAGAACATGACTCTTTCGCGGTCGCTGTCAGATCTTCAGTTAGGACAGTGGAGGTCTGACTTCAATCAGATTGAATGAGTTTGCTAATTGCCAAAAAGTGCTAAATAATGGGCGTAACAATCTTAAACAGAAAGGTCTTAGAAACCGAGGAACAAAGCTTCTGAACCCCTTGAACTCGTTCCCAGCTACAGTAATGATGACCCAGAGAGGAGACATTCCACAATATAAAACATCTTAAATTCCCAACTTAAACAAAATCCATTTCCGTTTCATAGTTTAAAAAAAATGGTCTGCGGAATATTTTTAAACATGTTTTAAGAAGCAAGTTTAAGTGGAGGAGCTTTCATTTTGTCTATTAATATTACTGCTGACTAGATTTTGTTTAGTAAATCAAATGATCAAACCAACAATGATTTGCAACATAGAGGTTGACGTTTCACAGAGAGCTACCGTTGTTTTGACTGTGGTGCAAATTTAAAATTATTATTTTTACATTTTGTTATTACTTTTTCATTACTAGGCCACATTCAGGGAAGTGTATGTTGGTTTACATTTTGTTACAATAATATTGAGTCTTTTTCATTACTGGGTCACTTTCAGGGAAGTGTATGTTGGTTTACATTTTAAATATTTGTGACTGTTCAAATAGAAAATAAGGAGAAGAATACAGAACAATATTGTTTAGAATTGTCTTGTCGAAAACTATCTAAATCAATATTAAAAGTCTAGTCCGCATGTTAGAACAATCTATGCTTAATTTATCACCTTTCATTTGAATGCATCAATAATTTCTAGCATTAAATGAAAAAAAAAACAACAACGACATAAAAATAGAGAGTTTTGAAAGCACTGTAAATGAATCAGCCTTCTGTTTAGAGTTTAATGTATCTAACTACTGTTAGTCTGTGAAATTTGCTTGGAAGGAGAGAGAGAGAGAGAGAGAGAGAGAGAGAGAGAGAGAGAGTTCAGTAAGTAGAATGTAAAAATGGTCATGTACTGGTCTAAATCCTATGTTCCATTTGAGAAGTAAGGAAAATATCTACTTGCCTAGACAGCAGTTTAAATCAGTTCATATGATCCATACAACATTTTAAAATTTAAAGCTAATGAGTAAATGACCATACCTGCAATGTATGCAAACCGATGCTGCACCAGCACGGTATATACCTAGGCTTAGCCCCAGTTACATATATGGGCTTTTCTCAGAGGGTTGTACAATATCTTTCATGAAACGCCAAATGCCTAATTTATTTTTCTACAGTATACATTAAAAACATGTGATAAAAATGTGTGAATAAAAAGAGGGTCTGTAATAAATACAAAACCACATCAGTGCTTTGTTCCGAGTAGAGGGTGGGGATTTGTGGATGGGGTGGAGGAAAGCAGAGGAAATAGTTTAATACGACGCAGAAACATACGTCTTGGCCTGACGGCCTCGATATTCCTACGCAGTACCAAACTTGTTCTTTCTGCACACTCGAAACAAAACACGCATGCAGTTTTGTTTATGTACCAGTCTTTGAAAAAGATGATAAAAGTCTGGTATCCAATTAAAGACCTATCTCACTCATAAACTGTATTATAAAACTGAAAGGATTGTATACAACTTGTTTATAACTTACATCTGAACACAACTGAAAACTCTGATCATGGATTCCCACAGAATGATATAAAACAGGAATTAAGTTACCAGTTTTCTATATATAAAGATTTGCACTTGACCTACGAAGCAATATAATGTTCTGGAAAATTAATAACTGCAATGGGGAAAATTCCACTAATTCTTAATCAAGGTTAGGCCCTAAACTCAAATATAGTAAACATCTTGTTTACAACTTACAGTCATAAACAAAACTCAGGATGCAAACACTCTACCCACAACCCTCAATCACGGACAAAAATCAGGTATGCAAACATGTTTTTTATAAATGACCATTATCTTAAAGTACAATCAACAATAATGGACAAAAGTTAAGCACACAACATAGATGTACATAGCATTATTACAGGTACATTGGTTTCACCATTTAAAAAGATTTTAACTGGAACGAACATGTTACAGAGATAGCTATAATAGGAAATCAAACGTTGGCATTGATGAGATTATTGAAGTTTAAGCTTCCCAAAACACATCTTTCATAATTATACCTGACTTTTATTAGACCCTTATTGGAATATGCCAGTGTTGTCTGGTTGATCGTAGCGAGAATATTGATTAAAACAGAGTACAACTTTAAGATGTCCGGATTATCACTGGTTTAGGCAAGTAAACATTTTTAATATTTATAAAAAGTATCACTTCCTTCAATGAAAGGAGAACTAGTACAACACTAGCAAATTTCTGTCGGATCAACAGTGATGCCCAGCTATTTGTACAAGAGTTGATTCCCACTTGCGTAAGTGACATAAGCCGATATCCATTGTGCAATAGGTATGTCATTGTTTCCATCTCATGCAGGTACGCACTACACAGAATATCATTTATACCGTCCAGCGTCAATTTATGAAATAATGTTATGGGAATGTGTGTCAGATTTTGTCGTTAGTAGAGTTCAAATTATTCCTGCTTTTAAATTCTAATACTTTCAAAACAAAGCCGAGGCTTAAGTGACGCTACCGTCTGTGTATGTGGAGATGGAACAGATTCTAACGAACATTATATCTTTCTATGTTGTAGGTGTAATGATCAATGATGCATGCTATTAACTGAACTAAACAATTTGAATTTAAATTTGGATATAGTTTTAAGAGGAAATCCCAAAGAAACTAAAAAGCACAACTAAATTACAGGTTTAACATTAGAAACATATATGAAAGCTACGAACGGTTCGATCACAACAAAGCTTCAGTTATTTCCGTTATCAATGGCATAAGATCTAGATTCATCTCTTTTTGACCCTTTTCTTGTGTCTCACGTTGTCTCTTTAACATTGCCAATATGATATTTATAAATTTATTTAAGATTGTACATAAGCCAGTAATCATAAAAGTCTTTTTTTTTTTTTTTTTTTTTTTTAGAAAGCATTCTTTGTATGGGAAAGACACTAGTAAAATGCCAGAACATTTCAGCCTATTTTAGTTGCTTTGTTTACAATAAAAACATGTTTAAACCACACACACACACACACACACACACACACACACTGTTCTTTTCGAAATTTGTTCACATTCATTATATCAAGTTATATGTCTTCAAGTGTGTTAGTTTCTTTCTATTTTTTAAATTTATAATTATCTCTATTAGCCCATCGATTTTATTTACTAAAAGCAACAACCAAAAAAAAAAAAAAAAAACCCATCAAAAAACCTACAGAAACATCAATGGAATTTTAGCAAAATGTTGCATTCATGGGTATATTCGTATGCTTAAATAATTGTGTAATTGATTACGAAATCTTTGTGCCTATGGACACCTGCATTTAATCCTTCCCGAGGCAACGGCGTGGATAGAACTTGTACAAGATAGAAGAACTCTAGCAGTGGATCAAAACAGATCACGACTACTTTGATTTTCTGGGATGTTTCAGTACAGTATCAAGATGCTAATAAATGTGTGATTCACAGTATCTGCCTGACACGCAGCTTGTTTTCTTACAAACCTATCGATCCTGGTTCCATCTTTAATACATATTTGGGGATGGTGTCCTGTCTGGAGGTGGGGTGGGGATACAGACGAATAAAATGAAATATACAAAAGACAGAAACTGAGATATTGGTGACGATTTTCACGTTCTACTGAAATGATTTTTTTTTAAAAACCAGCAACAACAAGTTATCTCAGCCATACATATAATTTCCCATTTTTTCCGTCTCACGAGGTATGTCATTTTTTGTGCCATTTGTAACGTAACCGGAACTTCTTATTTTCGCCGTGTTAGTTTTGTCAGGTCCATTGAGAGTGTATTTGTGTGTGTGCGCGCGCGCGCGCGTGTGTGTGTGTGTGTGTCTGTGTGTGTATAAGAGAGAGAGAGAGAGAGAGAGAGAGAGAGAGAGAGAGAGAGCACGTGTGACTAGTATAATGAGTTGATCTGGGTCATAAACTAATGTTAAACCTGTGGAAATTCTCAAATGTGTCTGACTGGGGCATAAGGGAGATCCAATGTGGGTGGGGTATAATGGAAAATTATTATGGGTGGGCAACTCTGGGTTATAATGGGAAATTAACATAGGCGAACTGACATGGGGTGAACCAGGAATTAACATAATGCCCGTAGGTCAACATGTATTTGTCTCTTTGAGTTCAAAGGGGAAGAGAGTGGGAATTTAATATTGCCGTTAATCCGTAGGCTTAAAATTACTGGCCTGTATGGCCAGTAATTTTAAACCTACGGAGTAAACTTGATGATAATTTTTAACAACAACTTTCGCATTGCCGCTATAAATGCTCATGGATGGGCCTGTATGGAGACAAAGGAAAGCGTAATATTAAAAACAACCATAGGTTTAACCTTATAGGCCGATACGAATAAAAGCAAATGTTATGTTAAAAACGTCTATAGATTTAGCATAAACTTTTAAGTGACCAGCACTCAGTCATGTACTATTAATTACCCGTCACTTACTATCCAACACCCCTGTGGTGTGATAGTGGATGATGTGAGATCTTCCACACTCCTTTAGCTTTTTGGTTATCGTTATCTAGGAGATGATCGACCATGGAGTTATTGTCCGGATCGAGTAATTAATAACATAATATATAAAATTAAGGGATGGAATAACGGAGAACTGAGCAGAGGTATATAATATATAACACGAGCCCCCGTATGTAAGATTATTCTACAACATTTTGCATCATAACACAGGCCCTCTCTTGAAGAACAAAATCTGGGATTTTTACTCTCCAAAATTCTGGAGATGTAATCTGAGTTACTTCTCAAACGTCCTCAGTGAACCCTTCATCTCAGACTCTCCTTGCTTACTTATACAATCTGACCCTACATTCTCGCTACCCTTACTATACTATACATGCACCTGGTACTGCTGTAGAAATAATACCATCGCATTAACTGTCCAGTTGTCAACTTAGCCCAATCTGATTAAAATCAGATCTCCACTGTTATACGTGCAGATCTGACAAAACCACTTAAGGGTCGTGTTCTGGCAACCTACGTTATTACAATAATCGCTAATTTTATTAGCAAGTCAGATGATGTCTTATATCATCGCGGTTGGAGAATGAGCAGTGTTGATGAAGAGCATGAATGTGTACCAAACGATCTGATTCACTTTCAGATTTTGAAAACTGCATTTCCATTGGCTAATTCAAAGGTCACCAGAACATGACCCCTAAGCGATCGTCGTCAGATCTTCACGTAGGACAGTGGAGATCTGATCTTAATCAGATTGCAACTTAGCCTGGGATAAATAAGCGAGTGGTTGGTGGTCAGGTTCCAAAATAAACTTTCTCCCATACAAGTAGCGTTGGATAATAGGTATTCCGAAGATAATTGCCAAACATTCCTTCTCAGAGACCGAATAATTGCATTCTGCAACTGGCAACTTCTTACTACCATATGCAACTGGAGAAAAATTTCCATCATACTCTACCAATAACACTGTCCCTAAAACCTCTGTCAGAAGCGTCACAGTACGTTGCACAAGTCTTTTGTCACGTCTGGTAATTTTGGTACTGCGTCTGACGTTAATCTATCCTTTAACGTCTGAAATACGTGTTCACAAGCGTGTGTTCAAATAACCTTCGTCGGAGCCTTCTTCCTAGCCAAGTCGGTCAATGGACTAGCAATAGCATTGAAGTTAGCAACATACCGACGATAATACCCTGCCAGTCCCAAGAGAGATAGAACTTCGTCTTAGTAGTCGATCGTAAAGCGTTCCTAAGTTGGTCAGCTTTAGAGCTATATGGGGTTAATGTGTCTTCGCTGAGAGTGTGACTTAGGTAAGTTAGTTTTCTAAACCCTACATGGCACTTAGATGATCGTGCAATAAGTTCCGTCTGTCTGAAACGTTTCTCAGCAGAGTAGACCCTTGTGTAGAAGCAAGGGGGGGGGGGGCAAACCGAAGAAAAACATGACGGACCGATTATTTTGGGGAACCCCTCATCAAGCACCGTTTTGCAAAATGGGGGCAAAAAATATTTTGTTCTAGCCAAGCCGTGTTGAATCATTAAATTATCCAAAGGCCAATCCGAGGCTTATATGACAGTGGAGAGACCAACAGACAAATTTATCTGACCTAAAAACAAATAGCAATAGGAAGTTTCCGCGCCCAGGTTGAACGACGTTGGATATCTCTTAAATCTTGGGCTATTGTTATATTTTTATTTTTCCATTGCAATTTTGGATCGCTGAGTGCGAATTTTTAGAGATTCAGAGGATTTTTCTTTTACCATTTTTCTTTTTCCATTGTGCGTGAACACCCCCCCCCCCCCCGGTGAATCGCTAAGTGCGAAACGAAATTGTAAAGATTCAGAGGGCTGTGCAGGCTGAATTTTAGTTTGTTCATTTATGATTAAGCACGCACCGCCCCACGCCCCCGCCTAAGTAAATCCCGGGCCCTTTAAAATGAACACCCTTTGGAACTCAGAGAGAGCCAGGTAAGTTGCACCTGGTTAGTTTTTTTACAAGTTTATAATTACCCATTTAAGTATATCTCCTCTTTATTCGATGCGTCTCGGGTTCCCCCCACTATAGTAGCATCTGTCGCAAACGCCGACAATATGTCAATCGCGTTCTTTTGAATTCGAACCCACGAAGTCGTTTTCACTTATTTGAAAGTTTGCCTGTACGTCCTTGTCACTTCAGCCACTGTCTTAGTTAAGAATATACAATGAAATAATTTATATGAGCATACACTTACTGAACAGACAGACAAACGTGAAATATAAACACATATTTAAATCGTAAAATTTATTTCTCAAGTAGTTTTAATTAATGTAACTGGTACAGATTTCTCCACGGATTGTACAAGAATCAATTTTACCTGTAAATTCCACCCAAGTAGCGTATTGAATCACGTGACCTCAATTGGGAATCCCTGCATGTTATTAACAGCGTAGTCACCTGACCAGGTTAATGTCTAAGCTGTGAGTATAACTGAGATCCCGGTAATTAATTGTATTTGGAAAAAAATACATGGAACTGGTGGAATGACCAACCAACATAAACATAAACTCTATGTGACACATCATGATGTTTTTTATGTGTCATAAAATGTGAATATTTTTGTTAATAAAATATCAACATGAGTGACAAACAATTTGTATTATCTGCTCAACAGGCATTGTTATGTGTTCACTAAATAATAAACAATATTTTTATTTTTTGATTAAGTCATTTTGATGTAGATGAGTTATAGTTACCGGCTGCAACATTTTGATTTGATCTCGAATTAATATCAAAATACTTTCCTGCTGAGTATATTGAATTAAATTCGATTATTTCACCTGTATCTAGATTAATTGATTTAACTTGTCATGATAGTTTTTCATGTTTTCAGTTTTTCCACGTTTATTATTTTCGCTGATAGAATTGATATGATCAATCACTAAACCGTCCTTGATTACATCATTGAAACACTCATATATGAACCTATGTGCTAAATAGTTTTTTATTTTTTCATTTAAAATTCTGACACCAACAGTAAGATATCCATATTTGTTGATCTTTCCGCGTGGTTTGTTTTGTTTATACAATTTCGTATAACTCTATTGGATTCGTATTTGGTGAACACTGGATGTTTCCTAAAGTCGTCACTGTCATGGTCAACTGAATCACTGACTTGGTCAACTGAATCACTGTCTTGGTTAACTGAATTACTGTCTTTTTCAACGGATTTCTCACTGTCTTGGTTAACTGAATCACATACTTGTTTAACAGATTTCTCACTAACTTGATTAAATTTTTTTTGCTACATAAAGGTCAATATAATCTTACTCATTTTTTATTTTGACATCATCGGAAGCATCTGTTATCTGAAAATATTGCTTAAGTGATCTATATTTTCTCCTCCATACGCTACACATATTTGAATTTTCCCCTTAAATCCGATTCCACAAACCAAGCATGGTCAAGGGCCAGTGTTTACTTGTCGAATACTATATGCATGAATTCCACATTACTCACCATGTGGCAGGACTTTTCACATGATCTTGGCGATCCAACCATTAATCATTTACAAGTGATTTTTGTTTTCTTTTGTTTGAGACATTTATATAACATCAAATATTGCTTAATTTTAAAAAAAAAAAGTTCATTTAAAGGAATTGTAATTGTATAGCATGGGTCGATGGGACGAAGCTAGATTACTACAGCAACAGTATCAGGATCTTACAGGGAACAAAATCATATTACCAAAATCGAAAACAGATTTACATCTCATCAAAAAATACATAAGACCAATAGAAGCAACACAAGATGAGTTTATAAGGTTGTCTGCGACTGAACCGTAAACATCAAGATTTGATTTTGACAGATTAACCAAAGATAAGAGAAAAATACCATTTGAGTATCAGAGGCATGATTTTATCAAACAAGCAAAGAATGAGTTTTACAACGATGGTGCTGTTCATGTTTGGTCGACGTTTAAAATAGATGGTGATGGAATATCTATAGATTCAACAAAGAATCAAAATTTAGCTCATAAAATAATACGGCACCTGCAGGACAAGAAGAAACATTTTGTTTCAGGATAAAATTTATAGCTGAGCGAAAAACACCAGATGGATCACAGTGGATCATACATGATCAACTGGATCCTTAAAACAATCACGATCAGCTTCAGTAGTCATACTGGACAAAAATACCAAACCGGAAACATTTATCGGGATAGACATCTGCTACAAGAACGCTTATCCTGCTACAGTTGTTGTTTACGCAATTTATCACATGAATGAACCAAACATGGCTACTCTTGCTACGATGAAAACAGGCTCGCTAAATGGTGTTGTTCAACGTGTCAGAGAACATTTTGCAAACTCAAAACAAGTAAACGGTCTTACAGAATCAAGAAGAAAAAAATAAATAACTGGGAAAACTCTCTTATTAACGGAGATAAAATAAATGATCTTACCACGCTTGAAAAAATATTGAAGTTTCCTATAGTTATAAAATCAATCACAAACGAGATTTTGTACAATTCTGGTAAATACTGTAGTAAGAGTGCTACAGATAATTTTATATGATCATAATTCACATGCTTGGACCGACTCGGTTGCAAATTTTCCAAGGAAGAGAATAATACAATTTTATGACGGTGATATCTACGAAGAAATCTACTACATAAATAAGCTTGACCCTATATCAGTCTGGTTATTTCACGGAGATGATTCTCAGTAGGATGAATCAACATTTAATCAGTTTATTTTACCATCTGAGTTACTTATCGCAACGAATCGCTAGAAAAAATATGAAGCATATTTTAGTAAAATATAACATAGACAACAGTGAATTACTCAAAAACTGTTTAACGGCGTCGCCTGTTGTTGTGCATACAACCCAGCAAAAAAATTAATGGCGACCAACTCCAAAAGAATTTCTCGATGATGTACCAAAATCTTGTTTCGAAATTGGTCATGGTGGTCTTTGAAACACAAAATATAACACATTCAGCATGATTTCTGTTCACAATGTCGCTGCTGATCAGGTGGCTTTTCTTGGACTTGGCGAGTGTCATCGTTACTTTGAACCATTCGGGCACCGAACACATGAAATGACAAAAGTTGCAATAAACGGGCCGCTACCAAATATCGATCTTCGAGTTTTCAGCGAGTAGGCATCCAGTTATACCGATTTGGTTTGGTGGACACTTTAATAAACTGGATACTAGCGTCAGTCTCAATGACTGTTGCGCAAAATATCAGCGTTGTTGGTCTCCAATAGTGTTATTACGACACATGCTCGATGCCAAGATTCACACACTGTTAACGGTAACCTCTGAGATAATTTCGTACAAACAACAAGTTTGGTTACCACAAGATGACAAAGATATTTGTAGAACAATTATTGGTAAATTTACTAAGTGTTCATCATGTCGTTGTACAAGATTAATCATGGATCCAGCAGAATTAGATTTTGTCGTGAAGGACACAGCGGCAAAAGCTATATTGGTGTAACGGAGAAACGCAACAACACACGATGGTATATGTATTGGCGCGATCATTAAAAACTGCGACGGCAATTCTCCTCAGTTTACTCATTTGAGATCATCAATGCTCGCCTACTCATCACTAAACCTATTATCGATGATCAACAGATTTCCCAATGACATTGTAAGAGTCGTCACGGATTCTTTTTATATTAGTTGTTGTAAAATGGACCTTCTTAAGCCATTTATCAAAGAAGACACCAGCCGTGTCAACTGGTGGTCGTGGCGAATAAAAAACGAACAAATAAGTAAATATTCTGAATCCGTTGACGTTAAGACACCTGATGTTTATTATCTCAACGATAATTTATCATATATTTCATCGGCGCCGTCAGCAAACGATCCAATCACGAGAATAGCACGGTCTATCTGAATGGTCCAGGTGGTTCTGGTAAAACAACACGTGCGGTAGAATTATTTTAAAACTCTGACATCATTGTGTCGACGCCAACTCACCGACTTGCCAGAGAGATGAGACAACATGGTGTCAGCCCATGCACGTATCATAGTTTGCTTAGATGGCGATGTGATGCATGGACCCCCGAACGAATGGGTGAGAAATATATCCCGAGGATAATTATCGGGGATGAGATTTGTACAGTATCCAAAGAAACATTACAGATATTTCTTGATTGGTTAGCAACAAAATCTACTGCAATTATCTTGTGTGGCGATCATGGACAGCCTCCGCCGTTTACTGGAGAATCCCCACACGAATGGTTGATCAACTATGTTAGCCACCATGAAGAAGTTTTGTACGACCATCGATCACAGGATGAACAACTACGACAAATGAAATCGTTAATCAGATTACAACCTGACAAAATTCATTGTGAAATACTGTGTACCGTAATTTCAGAGACTCCAATGTCAGATTTCTGGAACTTATGGCGCCCTAATGATCTAATAGCTGTATCCAGGAAAAACGTCCATGATTCACTTAAGCGTAAATTATTTGAGCTTAACAAGGGAAAATTTCCTGATCAGCTAGTTCCATTATGTTATCGACCTAAAGATACACGCAGACGAAATATACTCGTTGATATTCCTGGAACCGGCATGAGACAAACACTCGTTCTTAATGACATTGTCGAGGTTCCAGTAGAGGCTGTATAACAGGCGTTGTCGGAGTCGAAGAATCAAGTCGTTTAACGACCAAACCCATCGTGCTAGACTCTGGGATATGCAATAACAATTCATTCGTCTCAGGGATTAACAATATCATATACCAATATCTGGATTGTGGATGATCGCATCGAATGGTCAAATTTAGTTTATTTGGCTATGTCTAGAGTAACAAAAATATCTCAGTTACGCAGGGTTGTCTACGTGTTGGATCTGCCAATAGCGTCACAAACAACAGCAGCGTCATCAGGAATTATCGACATAGTGAAGAAAAAATTATCTGCTTATGCGAGAGGTGACAAAATTTTTTTTCGCCAGTTTGATCTGGAGGTGGAATTTGTCATGATGATGAAACAACGACAAAATAATCACTGTGCCTCCTGTAACACAATAATGTTGTGACAATATTTTCCTAGTGAAGTACGAGAATTTACCGTGGACAGAATCGATAGTAGTCTTGGCCACACACGCGAAAATGTCTCACTGACATGTCTTGAATGTAACAGACGTAGATGAGCTTCGTTTCTCAACAACTGTGATTCTTGTTAGCGTTTATTACTGGCGCGTAAGGGGGGAGGGGGAGCCGGTAGCGTCTGCGACACCGTATCCAATCTGGTGGTAACTGGGTGTTTTCAGGAATTACCTGTAATTGTTCACGCACAAATCCACGTTGAGGGGCTGTTGAATCTAATTTATAGATTGGTGGTTGCGTAGTAGATCTTACCACACTGAGAATTTTATGTGTTGTTGCATTCGACACGGGATCAGTTGCTCTTGCTGCACCATCCTCAAGTTCACCAGGTTCATATAAATACCTCACTGTTACTTTACTACCCAACACTGGTTGTTGTAGGTGATCTGGTGATTTTCGTCGTGGTATGTATTTTTTCGCAATTGCATCGACAGGTTTCATGTTAATTCCACTCGTGACCTCGTTGTTTAACTCGGCCACCACATGAGGTAGTCTCGCAAACAATTCAAGAGATCTGTCCTGAACGTGCAGTAATTCCTGGGCATATTGACATCCAAAGAGTCGCTGTGCAAGTGTTTGATTAAGTCGTTCAATGATTGTCTGATCGCGATGTGTCCACGTCTGATCTTAGAGTGTTGTTGCTGCATCAGCGTCTTTACTGCACCGATAAATTCCTAGCCAGAATCAGCCTGTAGCAATTGTGGCCAATGCAGAGGTCCTCGCGAATAATTTCGTTCACACGCTGCTGCAACCTCAGTTGCTGTTTTAGACGATAATGGTTCAGCCTCTTTGTATCTACTTGCAACATCTACGACAGCCAACACGTATTTGTATATGCGCCGTTTATGTAGGTCATGTGGTAAAATCTAGATATCTGCGCGATGAACTTCGTTGGGTGTGCTGACATCAAACCGTCCATGCTGAATTGTTCTGGGACGTGGAAGATAAATTACCCATATGGCCTGTCGTGACAACCAATCTGCGGATACAGCTCGTGTGACACCTGCTGCATCGGCGAGTTTGCTTAACGCTTCTGCGCCTCTCCAATATCCTATTGGACTACAATAAATCGACCCTATTATGTAACTGTTGACGTTTAATTACCAGCTCCCAATACTATTTTACCTTTCATCGCCGATCTTGTCAACCAGTTCGCGAGAGATTCTTGTATAGTTTTATTCTTTATCGAATTCAGCGTGTGAATCAGCTTGACATCCGCGATATGTCGTTGTTGTAGATCTGATTTTTATACACGACACCATGAGTATGGCACGCTTGATCAATCGCATTTACCGGAAATTCGCCCGCTTTTAGTTGAATTTTTTTTTGGTCAAGTCTAATATCAAGGCGAATTCCAGGATCACAATAATTGTATCCTTGAACATGTTTTACTTCAGGATGCTTAGCCCATGTCCTTTCAGGTGTTTTCCCGAGTGCCTTATAATATCGCCACCTTTATTTGCAACGGGAATACTCATAAACGTATATTTTTGTGTGCCGCATTTTACACATTTACCTGTAAGTGCTGGTGTGTTATTTTTCAACGTGGTTGCTCTCAGAAATTTTGTACCAGTGACTGTCTTGCATCGAACACAATATAAACTCATGATTATAAATAATATTATATCTGTACAATATGAGCGTGACTGACTTTTCAGCAACACGTGAGCAAGCACCGATCAAGCATCATCCAATGTTACCGGATTCCATTCGAGCTATTATAATTGGTCCATCTGGGTCGGGTAAAATCTAGTTGTTGCTCAACCTGATAATGTGGTGGCTCAAATGGGACAAACTTTATTTAGTAGCGCCATCTGTGGATGACCAACGATGCTATAATGTTCTCAAGGAATTTAATGAATATGCAGCAGCCGATGAAGATGTTATTGAATTTATCACAGACATCGATGAAGCCCCGTCCGTCGAGGATCTTAACGGGGATATGAACAGTCTAGTGGTTTATGATGATGCCATGCTTGACAAACAAGCAAATCCAGCCAGAATATTTTCACGGGGTAGACATAATAACACAGGTGTCATTTACGTTACTCAGCGGTACACTCACATTCCCAGGGTAATTAGAGATAACTGTATTTTTTAGTTATTCATACACATACGCTTCGAAATATTCATCAGACATGGTGTCCTGGCGACATGGACATAGGTAAGTTTAAAAACTTCTTCGCACATGCTCAGAAAACCCCGCATGGATTCATCACGACAAGTTTATATGATCCAGCAACAAGTTATCGAATTGGTCTGGATACAATCTTTTATTAATGAAATACATTTGTTGTGTTATGAACCAGGAAAACATTAAGGAGATTATCTCTACGATCAAACAATTGCAGCAAGATGGTCTCGCGATTCAACCCGATGTTGACAAATTCAGATATGAATTTGAGATGATAGATCAGCGACATGAAGAGGGCAGATACACACTAGTGGCAGAGTACAGACTGATCAAATTACTCCAGCGCGAAATGGAATTGTCATTGGCGGATCTACACGAACAACACGATATATCTAAATTTGTTCCTTTGCCAAGCGCCATCTAGAAAATACGATCAGATTTGTCTCGACAATATGAAACTCAAGTGGCTGTAAGTGCACGTGGGAGACAGCCAAGAAAACTTGTATTTGAATCTATTAAAATTCACGCAAAATGAGAAGAATAGCCCAAACAACAACAACAACAAAATTAACGACAAAAACAAATTCACGACAACAAAAATAGGCCTCAGGGTCTGTCACGCACACACAAACTAACAGTCAATTCTTCACACGTGTCTAATAAATTACCATCTTGGTCGGTTAGAAGAAAACGTATTTGTGACAGCGATCGATTATGACATCGTAAATAAACTGGATTAGTTGGCACCGACACAATCAAATAACCCGGCGAGACATCTGGAGAAAAGCTGTAAAGTACATATCCTTGCTGGGACTGCCCTTGTAATGCTTGCCCAGACGAGGTATTGCTACGGTTGACTGCCTCACAGACTAGATTTATAGAGATCGTCAACCTGATTTTGACAATACCCGGTGATACATGAAAACCACCCCCACCCCACCCCCGTGGATCATTATCATGTCGGCGAATACTTTCTGGATTTTTAAATTTTTTCCAATTTCGCATATATCTTCGGAGAATATGCTTCAATTATGTCACTGAGAACTTCATGCATTCTATCCGTGCCCAACCCTGGTAGTTTGAACGTAGGCAGCTGGTCTTCTGTGATCTTAAAATAATTAAGAAATGCGGTTTTGTATTTTACGCCGTTTACACCCATCATATAACCCTGTGAATTGCAGTGTCTATTACGGATGTTTGAACGAGTTTTGCGTCAGATTTCACTTGATTGAGATGCTGAACTAACACAACGATTTTACGCTTAAAATCATCATTTGGGTACTCAAGTACGTGTTTCTCCATCAGATCCCTTAGATTTCTTTATTCAGATCTATATTCCTCCGCTAATAAGCGGACTAATACCGAGGTAGGGTTGTTTAATCTATGTATCACTCCAGGAAGTATTAAACCCCCCTCAAATGCATCATCATAGAACCATACCACGTATTCTTTATCATCTGGCTTTTTCTCTATTTTCCAATAGGGAGGGTCTACCTTAATATACCATTGCAAATTTGTTCTATAATGAGCAAAATTTGGACTTTTCATGAATACTTGTTTGTCTGATAAATAATCAGATCGTTGTTGTGGTGGTGGTCCAATACAGATTGGCGCTTTCAGCGGCCATCCCAGCACGGTTTTGATCGACGACTTATATATATCGACGGCGTAATTAGGTGTTGATATTTTAATGGCTTCGCTCAGCGTTGGGTAGTGCACCTTGGTAGCGATCTTTGATTCTTTTCCGGTTATAGATTTAATTTTACGTTGAAGTTCATCACTGATTTGCTCGATTTCATATGATCCTGTTAGGATGATAACAACTTCCCAGACTGGGGATGTTACAGCGCTGTGGTTTTGTGAGAATACCAGCGAATTATTAGCGAATAATCCATCAAATGATTTTTCTTTGATATTTGGCCAACTATAATAAAGTCGTAATTGTGCCAGTGCGATTTCAAATGGACGACCATTAGGAGTTTTTATCGGAGTTGGAAAACCAATATCGAATTCTGGCCGGATTGATGTTGCTGATGTCATCGTGGTCCTCGGCGGCGTTATGTTATCGACGATCTGTTCCAGTCGTGAGGATATTTCTGCGGTCATTATTATCTATACGGCGGATTCTAAATGTTGCGTCGGCAACACTGGCAATGGTGTGTTGGTGTTCTTGTGATACCGATAATAAATATCCCTAATTGCATCAAATTCATTGTCTAATATTGCACCATCGTTTAACACCGCTGACAGTATCGATGATATATTTATGCACGCATATGTTGCAGCGTAAGTTATTTCTGTGTGCTTGTGCATTTTTTTTTTTTTTTGCTGGTACATGTAGATATTTTTATCGCGATAATATTGAGTATACCAGCAACACCGACAACAACAGACACCGATTCCAACCAAGGGTGGTATCAGGTGCGTCGCTGATAATGTGCCGATTAACGTCGTTGTTGCAGCGACCAGCGAGGAAACCGAGTATACAACATTGTCGATGACGATGATTCGTCTGCGATATTTTTTTTTTGTTTTATCATGTGCTCGTCGATGATTTCTTCCAGCGATGCCTCCAACGCACATGCTTGATTATACAGAAAGGATTGCGTTCGATTCATTATGTGTTATACTAAGTTACCAACTGTGAGATTTTTTAGGCGAATTCCAGAAACTACCAATAACTCGCTGAGCTTAGAGCGGTTCCGGAAAATCTATCGGTGAAGTGACCAAAATAATTTCCTACATCTATCTCAAATTTAGCGGGGCCGTACACGGACAGCTTGTACACCCCGGTAACCTCAGCGGTATATTTGAGTAAGTTGCTTCGATTTGTCCATGTTGCCGTTCTAGACTCTACTGTGTATACCATATTGATGAGCGGAGTTATGTGAATTACATCATTGGCAATCTTTTTGATTTTTTCGAGTTCAGTGTTTATCGAATTGATCCTTGAGTTGATGTTGGTGAGCTCATTGTTAATAATTTCGATTGTTGTTTTAACGTGGACTAGATCAAGAAGTTTTGTGTGAATTTCAGAGAGCTTAACGTTGATGAGTTTTGAATTACCGAAGAAATTATTTAGGGTTCTATTTATGTTTCTAAGAAACTTTTTAAACGCGGTTACATGATTAGTATATTCAGATCTGAACGTTGTGATTCCATCATTGATTGTCATTAAAGAGGTCATCATCAGGAGGCTGCTGTTTTCCACTATTTCTTTGTTGCAGCGTCATCGTTTGATGCTGGTTCTCTCAGATTAGCGATGCTATTTCCGCTCATGTTGAGATCGCCAGTCATTGCATCACCGGCATTAGCAACATATTTACTGATCCTAGTTCTGATCGTGGAGTTGTTGTCCACGTATTTTTTTGTTGCAACGTCATCGTCTGATTTTGGTTATCTCTCATTGATAATTGTATTTCTGCTCATGCTAAGATTGCCATATATTATGTCTCCAATTCTTGTAATACGTCCAGCAATCTCTCCCACGATTGTTAGAAATGAATCCCTTGATTATTTAATTTTACCGGATTTAGTAAACACCACTAAATTAACTTCGGTCGCACCTGGAACTCGCAGAATAATATCTATCAACGGGATATTGCTCGTCTTTAACCGTCCTTGCTGATCCTGAAAAACTACAATCTCATTTATGTCAACATCGGCGAGACGCAAAAGATCAGCAAGTTCATCTCGTATCTCATATTTTTATAAATCAATATCACCCTTGGGCTTGAATTTAGTAGCTCTTCCGTAAATATCTACCATTATAAATTATTAACCTGTTTAAAACGACGAGCGGTATACTCATGCACGACTTTATGAGGCGGCGCTGATGACTTTGACACAGCCTTAAGTAGAGCAAGTACTTCTGGACCGCATATTGGTGGATCCGTTACTGTCTGTGTTGGTAATGTTTAATACTAGATTGGTAAGCCACTATACCGTAAAAATTCTCTCCGTGGTGCCAATCCATACGAATCAAAACAAAATAAACAACTCCACTTGGATCAACCGCGTATGGAACTCAGTGAGTATCTGGACCAGAACGTCCATCGAGATTAATGATATCGGTTTCAACATGGTTTGATTTTTCCGGTAATTGATCACGCATGAAAACACCTCTAAAGTTTTTTATGTTTAATTGCCGAGCAGTATCAAGTAAATCAAAATTGGACATGGGGAGTTTTAGCGAAACGTCCCCGGCAGTCTCAGACCTTGACCGTCCCGCGTTCCTGGTAACCTTTGACCGTGTAACTTTTTTCTGAGGTCGTCTGTCCGTGGCCTGTTGCTTTTTCAGTGTCATACTAGCAGCTGTTCCAACGACACCAAGTGCAGCTGATTTTGCAACAGCTGGAGCAACTGCTACAATTAGCTCTGAAAACGCTGCTAGAAACGGAAATATACCGCCGGTTTTTGTTGTGTCGCTGATCGCATTCGCAGAAAGATCAAGTCTCACACCAGTTCTTGATTTCCTGGCGTCATTGTAGTGTTTGAGTTGACGTTCAGTCAATGATAATTTATTTGGGCCCTGCAACGCCGCTGATTTCAGAGTTATTTTTGCCCCAGAATTCTTCTTCGATGCCGATTGCAGCTTTTTAATCTGACCTGGTGTCAGAGTAACATTGACGTGATGACATGACATCATAACATCATGAATGATCTAATTTCATGTTTTCTACGGGCGTATCAATTCGTCCGCCAACACCTTCAAGCAACATTGTTTTGTCTGACAATATAACAGCGATTGCTCTGTAATTAGCAGCTGATAATCGTGCTACACGAGCTCGGAAGTGTATGTCGATGACAGATTGACTAAAGAAATATAGGTGTTCCAGTGAAAATAGTAAATGGGATATCGCGTTATAAAGTCCCGCTGAGATATCTGCAAACCAGAATCAACATTCTGATCACGCGCCATGAATGACATCAATCGATGATACGCACGTGCAACATGATTATTATGTGAGAATTTAGTAACACTTCTTCGGATGGTTCTTGATGTCGATTTATTCTCAGAGATCCTTCCCTAACCCGGAGCGTGTCAAACACCATTGGGTTTCGTGCTTGTGAATCTACTCTGTCATTTTCCTTAAACGCTATAAATATGTGTCATGGTGCTCATACCCCCTGCTGCAATGCTATCTGCCATGTGAATAACCCAGCAACTGGACTATCCATGAAAGAGATCAGCCGCTGTTCTTCAATGACTGATGGTGTCATTGTTGACATCCACAAAGAAAGTTTTGTCAGTCTCATTTTACGATCATCAACACCAGCAGGATGCCAGATTGCATCGTTGTCGGTGTCTTTTCGAACTAGTACTATTGTGTGTTTAGCACCAAAAATAACTTTTCTAACATGTCTGTAGAATCCAAAGATATGTGACTGCGGAATTGCACAAGAAAATTCTTCTTCATCATTTAACATCGATCGACATGATGCGAATCTCAGATCAAACTTCACATTCATCGATGTTACTACATCTCCAGCAACGTTCGTTATTACGTAGCGACCGTTGGGGAGATCACTGGTGTCCTTGGCAAATACAATTGATGGACCGGCGGACCTTGAATAATCATCGGAATATCTTGCGAGGCCGAGTATCGTCGTGGCAATGTGAACGTTTTCGAGACATGATTCAACGTTTTTTTCCGTCAGTGATGTATGTGACACTGTTAAACAACGCCATAACACCATTGTTAACAAAACCAACTCGATCTAAAATTTCGTATGCTGTATCATCTGCTTTCAGAAGTTTACCTTCGATCTCAAAGAATGCCTCGGCGGGCAGAAAATATCTGCTTGTGTCTTGCACTTGTATCTCGATTCGTCCACGTGCGTCAGGTACACGTGCATCATAAACATAATACTGATAATCACGCACTGATTCATCTTTGAGGACCGGTGCATCCATGTCAAATGCTAGATCGTTGTTGTCTAAAATGACCGTCGAGCCAGACCACTTCCCGCTGTTAGACTTGCTGTTATATTTTTTTTTTTTCCAATTGAGGTCACGTGATTCAGTACGCTACCCTGCTTGAATTTGCAGGTAAAATTGATTCTTGTACAATCCGTGGAGAAATCTGTACCTGTTACATTAAATAAAAATACTTGAGAAATAAATTATACGATTTAAATACGTGGTGTATGTTTAATGTCTGTCTGTCTGTTCTGTAAGTGGTATGCTCATATAAATTATTTCATCGTATATTTTTAACTAAGATAGTGGCCGAAGTGGTAACAGCGTAGACAAACTTTCAAACAAGTGAAAACAACTTCATGGGATCGAGTCCAAAAGAACGCAGCTGATATAGTGTCGGCGTTTGCGACAGATGCTTTTTATAGTAGGTGGAAAAAGACATACTTGAATGGGTAATTATAAATATGTAAAAAAAAAACTAACCAAGTGCAACTTACCCGGCTCTCCCTGAGCCCTAAAGGGCGATCATTTTAAAGCGCCCGGAATTCATTTGAAGGGGGGTGGGGGGTGGCGTGCTTGATCATAAATGAACAAACTAAAATTCAGCCTGGACAGCCCTCCGAATCTTTACAATTTCGTTTCGCACTTAGCGATTCACCGAGGTGGGGGGGGAGGGTGTTCACGCACAATGGAAAAAGAAAAATGGTAAAAGAAAAATCCTCTGAATCTCTAAAAATTCGCACTCAGCGATCCAAAATTGCAATGGAAAAATAAAAATATAACAATTGCCCAAGATTTAAGAGATATCCAACGTCGTTCATCCTGGTCGTGGGAACTTCCTTTTGCTATTTTTTTTTTAGGTCAGCCTCGGATTGGCCTTTGGATAGTTTAATGATTCAACATCACGTGGCTAAAACAACATTTTTTTTTAGCCCCCACCCCCTTTTGCAAAACGGGCCTTGATGAGGGGTTCCCCCAAAAAGTCGGCCCGTCAATTTTTTGGGTCCCCCCCTCCCCGTCTTGCTGCTTGTGTGCCAGCCTAAGCACTTCTGCTCGCTTAGCTCTAGGCACGATAACCTGTTTAAACGTATCTGACCCTTTCCTGGCGTACCGGTCGAAGATACCCAGTATAAAAAGAAACTTCACTTCACTCTCTGGCGATTTCCGTATGGACCCATTACCTTATTGAGTGACAAAGCGTCCTCTTGAAGATTTCCTAACTCGCCAGGTAGCAAATTGTCTATGGGTGAAGTCGTGGGTATCAGCAGCTTCGACCCTGACTTTCGCTTCATAGACCTGGTCTCAACGGACCCCACATGCACATGCATACATATCACAGGGTTAGGTTGTAGTAACACATACCTACACCATAGGATCACATCATGAGACAACCCTGACAAACAAGCTGCTTCAATTCATTCTTTCACATACAGCGAGTCTAGGTCAATGTTCACGACAGGGAACGAATCTTAGTCCTGTTTGCAAATTGGACGACCACCGCCTCGCCTGTGTATTCTCCAGCTTTGACATATATACTTTCAACCAAGGCCGGATAACTACAGCTGGTATGAGGGTGCCGACTCACTGTTCACCGTAGCTACCGCTGTATTCGTCAACTCTATTGTTTCTCGCTTTTTAGCAGTACTCTGAGTTACTACATTAATCATTGTCGGATGATACTTTCCACAGTCTTTAACCACATGGCCTGGCTTGTTGCTGCCGTAGCTTAGGAGATCTCCTTTATGCCTGAGGGTGCCCTTATCTGCGTCCTGCGTTCTGACCATTTTGTCGTTCTGACCATTTTGTCGTTGCTGTCCACCCCCTCCCCCCAAGATGGCCTTCCTTGGTTCACTGATGCCAGGTCGGTCTCTTCCACCTCAGGTGGTTGGACTCGAGTACGCACTTTCGTAACGCTCGGCCATCACACTGATATCTTTCAAGGTCGAGAACTAACGCTCAGCTAGGAGCACGAACAAATCTTTCTGATAAGTACTATAAACATGTTCTTTCAAATTCTCATCGCGTTTACCCTCATACGTTAACTCCGTACGCGTCATTCTGAACTGCTTGTCAAAAAGTACTCACAAGCGTACATGAAACTGCGCTACTGTATTTCTCTCTGACGACTCTCTTAAAAGTTTTCGAAAACTTTCAGACGACAACTCATAGTTCCGTAACAGCGCTTTCTTCAGGGCGTCGTAGTCGTCTACATCATTCGGCGTCATATTATGATAGACCTCTTGCGCGACTCCCCGCAAAAATATTGATACGTTGATAGCCCACTGGTCTTTGGGTATCTGGTGAAACATTGCCAACTTTTCGACTCTGCGTCAAAATTTTTTCAAAGATTCATTCGCAACTTCTTGCCATGGCTTTGATTTGATCCTTAGTTTCTCCATGACTAACGCATGTTCTCGTTCCTTAGTTCTTTCCCCGCCAAGCAATAAGGCACACTCAAGCTCTTTCTCCTTTCCTCGCTTCGCTGATTGTCTTTCTCTTTCTCGCGCTGCTGCTTATTGTGCTTTGTGTTCCTAACACTTCGCTCCAAAAGTTCAGCTAACTGGGCCCTTCATAACCTAACTCGTCCTTACCAATTGACTTAAATTCCCCGATTAACTGTTTGTCTGTCGCCATTCGGGTCTACTTGTAACGTGTCACATGAACGAAGTTCACTGACCACTCTAGTCTGATTGCCCTACTTAATATAGCTCCACACTTATTTACCTGCTTCTGGTATGGCCTTACCTATGACTAATTTAAACCAGATTATCCCTTGCACAAACCAATCAAGGAACGAAAGGGCAGTACAAACCTGAATTTCTACCAAAATCCAGCTTAAAGCTTACACACTGAACAAGGAATAACTACTATTACGTGTTTACCTAATTAACCCTTCTTATAAAAGAATACAACGGTATCCACCCCCACCCCCATTTTCACAAATTCAGAATACGACGCTTTTCTACCGAATGTACGAATAACAGCAAAGGTGCGTCTCAGTTCCCTTACAATGTTATCAGCACAGCATGAAAAGAAATGGCAATAAAATTCCATGCACTGAACATATAAAATATACAGGCAATAGTTCGAGTCACTCAAATCGATATATCTTAGTAAATAAGACAGATTATCACTTTTGAATAAATCACGTTCTAATCTATATTTGCTCAGACTTTTTTTACTCGAATAAAATGTTCAAAATCCCGTGATGAACGCCCACTTTGTGGAGGGATGGTGGATGATGTGAGATCGCCTTAAGGTTTTTAGTTATCGTTATCTAGGAGATGATCGACCACGGTGGTATTGCCCGGATCGAGTAATTAATAACATAAAGTATGAAATATAAAATACAACAATTTAATCAATTACATAAACAAAAAATGACATGAGAATGAATCGCTTTCTCTCACAAATAGAGTTACAAAATTATGCGAAATTCCCTTAAACCTTTTTGTTACTGATATAACAAATTTCATTATACGATCGAGTGACAGATCGAACTCGAACATCACATGGTGCCTCTGGTCTTTCCCAAATCACTGTTGGTGATCGGTCGGTGTTTCCATATTTCGTTTCCTTCTGTATGTCTGTAGCCTCTTCAGGTCATCAAATTCTTGGTTGTTGACTGCCCTCGCTTTCCCACTGTGCAGTTAGGTGTGTGTAGAGCTATTTCCTTGTGCTTTATCTGAGCTCTCGCTCGCTTATCATCAGAGAATTCCCCCTGTCCTTCTCTGGTCTCTAAACAATCCAGACTCCCTTGTCCTTCCGACAATTTAATAATGAGAAATACTTGCTATTTCCCGGAGTCACACTATCCCTTTCTCAGAAAAACACTAATTAATTTTACGAGGGAAAGCATATTCTAAAACCCCTGAATTCCATCTGGGGACACACCCTCATTTAACTTAGCCAGTCGGGATTACTACTTTATCCGCCAAATTTCTTTATCAGTCTTAACAAAGTCATAAAATTCCTTATAGTCAGCCTTCAAACTGGAAAACTATTTTGGAAAAAATCATTTTATACCCGTTTCAAATGAACCACAACTTCCTAAAAATATCTAGTTTGTCTCTGTTCTTGTCACTTTACCACTATGACCTCGGGTAACTATTGTGCTCTTCTCTCGCTTTAACCATTAAACAAGCGAACCCCTAATTAAAACTCAATTCATGCCCCAAACAAACCAGATTAATTATTACAAGTTGCTAAGCTATATAGATCCTAGCCAATATAAAAAATCTTAATGTTTACGTGTTACGCTGACCCCAAGAAAATTTTTACGAAAGAATGTGCTGCGAAATTTATATTACAGACAGATTATTCTACAAACCTTTGCACCATTACAACGCTATGGTTGCTATTGATCACGGCATTAGAGCGACCAATACCCAGTTAGGTACTATCTTATTATCACCCACCCCCATTATCCAACACCCCATATGTACTGTCGAGCACATCGTTTTAAGTGGCTAACACGTACGTATAAACTGACTGTATTGAATTTTCTCACTAGACGGCTACCAATTGTCGCATGATTAACGTTGGGCAGAAAGTGAGCTGCAATGCAATTGCTTTTTGAGACAGGTTTGGTTCTTTAGCTTGTTACAAATTTACATTTTGCTATCTAGTGTTTAGTACACTGACTGACCTTATCCAATGTCAGTTCATTCCGTTAAAATTTTGTTTTATCATTCACGGTGTGAAACGTGACATATGACGAGAGACAAGAGTTAAATTTGCCACATTATCAAAGTAAGTCACAATCTGGCATTAAGCTAAGGGTTTACTATAAATATGTGAGTGTGTTTAGAACTGTTTTCAGATTAACAGACAGAGAAAGGAAATTTTTATGTTCGAATTTGAAAACGGCAAAATTATAGTACATTGAAGTTTATACATTTTAGGTAAGGTGTTGAACTTAAGAAATAGTGTAAGGCAGTTACAACTGATGTTGTCAAATCCCTAGTTTAAAAAAAGAACAAAAAACCAACGACCCTCTTCAGAACTCACATAGATCTCTTGGCAATTGAGCTGGCATCGTCATGAGCTTAATTTAGCCAAAGTGTTCCTGTTTTACCAAGACTTGAACTTGAGATTTATCTCTTGGATTTTGAAAAAAAAACCCCACGCTACTGATAGTACAATGAGCTTAATTGTGCTAAAATAAAGTTTTGATAATGTAAATAATACTAGCATTACGAGGATGTCTTTTTCACGTAAACCACTGATGCATTTCTACTTTTTCAAACATGTCATCGAAGAGGATAAGATGTGTTTGACTATAGTCTAATACGATACCATGGTCTTTGAGAAGAATTCTTTCTTCAAGCGGATTGGATTCTCCTTGACTTTGTTAAAGTAACATGTAAGAGGACTGCCACTCTTTGTAATACCACATAATACGTTGCAATGGTGCATGATTTCCGTAGTATAATTTCACAGCGCTTTCTGTCGTGGTCTGCGTGACACATAAACATTAAGATTGATCTATTGTCTAGGTCCGCTATAACTTGGCAGCTTGTAATAATTAAACTCTCCTGCTTGGAGGCATGAATTGAATTTTAATTAGAGTACATTCAATACCCGTCTGGCAGATTTGTCAGTGTAATAACAGTAAAATGTCCAGAGTTGATATGAACCAGGGATATTCTCCAGAATAGTTGTAAATAACGGCGGACTAGAAAGTATTATTCTGGTATCTACGAGAGTGAAAAGAATTTGGCTGGTAAAGAAGTAATCCATATTGGCTAAGCTAAACGAGGAGAGTGTTCGAAGACGAAATTTTATAAAATTAATCAGTCTACGTTTCTGTGGGATGCAAAGAAATTGACTCCAACGAAAAATAGAAAATATCTTTTCTCATTAAATAAATCATCCTAAGGACGAGGTTAGTCTCGATTGTATGCATTGTGTATTCATTGATGTAAGTCTGTAATTATTGTTTAACGTATTCATTTTAAATTCATACCTCAGTATTTCCTTGGTTCAGAAATATTTGTGAAGGTTATATGGTTGATGTATTGTAAGACTGTCACACAATATTTTGTTTTATGACTTAGTTCGGATTCAGTTGTTTTGTTTGTAACAGGAATCATACAGTGTAAGATTTCATGTATTTCTTCTGACACAAATTGTGAAGAGCTATTTACCTGTCTTAAATGATTTATATCATAAAGAGTTTTTACTTTTTATAAGGTATATTGAGATTTGATTTTTCCTCTCTCTGGAAATCTGTGTCAATGAATCGCTAATTAGCAAAGTAACATAGTTGGGACGAGAAGTGAAGTCCATTTATTCGTGTGTAATTAAGTTGTGAATTCTCTTCAACTGAGAATCGAGTAACGTGTGCTGACTGACAGTTCAGCTGGTGAATTTATAGCAATAGTGTGGTGTAGTGGTTTATCTAAAGAGGTCTAATTAAGTCATTGTCATTGGGAATGCGGTAGGTGCCAACAAGACATCGATTTATGATAATAGTGATTGTGCATCAAAATTAGGTTGTGAACGACGCTATATAGTTCTACTGAGTTCGATAGACGATATCTAATGCAAGAGATTGGGAATATTTGCTAATCCCAGGAGAAGGACAAACCTGACATACATTTAGGTTGGGTACTATATTTTTAGTTTCGAAGGAAAAGAAAATATCTACATACAGTTGCACAGTGGAGAAAAAAGCACAGTCTGCAACCAAGAGGTTGCTAACCCGAAGAGGCTAAAAGAGAGAGAGAGAGAGAGAGAGAGAGAGAGAGAGAGAGAGAGAGAGAGAGAGAGAGAGAACACTGACCTATTACCAGCTGTGATTTGGAAAAGACAGGAAGCACTAGGTGATGCTGTCATGCCGGCAACTAGAGTTCGATCAGTCACTCGAACATTTGATGAAATTTGCTAAATCAGTATAACAGAATGGCTAAGTGAATTTAGTATAATTTTGTAACTCTGTTTCTGAGAGAAAGTGAATCATTCATATGTCATGTTTGATTTCATTTTATGCAGTTGACTAAATTGTTGTATTTTACATAAGGAGCCCATGTATTCTATTCTATATCTTTGCTCAGATCTATGTTATTCCATCCATTAATTTCATATTTTATTTTATTTTTTACTCGATCTGGACAATAATATCGTGGTCAATCATCTTCTAGATAGCGACAAGCAAAAACCTTAAGAAGTCTGGGAGATCACTTATTTCCACCACCTCCCATGATATAAATTGTGGAGGACGATTGAACAAAAGTAATTTTTGTTCGAACAAATGCTTTACAGTTAGGTTTAGCCTGAACCAGTAACTTCAAGAAATAAGTATGTTCAAAGGATGGTGAAGAATACAGTGCTTCCCAATTTTGACTCACTGACCTTTCGGTAATCACATGGAGAACGGATGAGTACATTGAAATATTCTGAAACAATCATCAGCAAAACAAAACATTTTATGCACCTTTAATTCTTTTCCAGGGCGCAACAAACGCACCTTTAAAAGAAATAAAGTTCATGTTTTCTTATTTCATTGTGCAAGAAATCCACATTTCAAAAACGACAGTTCATATTTCTTTCATGGTACATCAATTCATATTTCACGTTATTTTTTCTTTCAATGGTACAAAATATTAATATCAGCAGTTCGTGTGTCTTCTTTCATGGTGCAGCAAATTTTTTAAAAAAGTTCATGTTATTTCTTCTATGGTACAAACTATTCACATTTCAAAACATAAGGTGGGCAAAAAAATATATTTACATTTTAAAATACAAAATTCATGTTTCTTCATGGTGCAACAAATTTAAAATTAAAAAAAAAAACACAACACAGTTCACGTTTTTTTTTCTTCAGGCTGTAACAAAGTTACATTTGAAAAAGAACTAAACCTTAAAAAACAACAGTCAATGTTTTCCTTCGTTCATCAGTGACATACAGAACATCATTTTAGCTGATCTTAGAGTTAGTGGGTCCATCACACTGTTTCTGTGTAGAGTTAAAATTCTCTCTCAACGTCAATTTTCTCGTGATTTTTCTGTATTGGAAAACTGCCTCCGTTTTATACTGGAGATTGGGATGCCTGTAAGGTAGCTTGTTATCGAGAAGTTGCCTGTAAGGTAACTTGTTATCGAGAAGTTGCCTGTAAGGTAACTTGTTATCGAGAAGTTGCCTGTAAGGTAGCTTGTTATCGAGAAGCTGCCTGTAAGATAACTTGTTATCGAGAAGTTGCACTTGTTTTCATAGACAAACTGGTGTATTTTTTTTCCCCAAGGGTTGACTGGCAAGTTCATGATCTGGCAAATATAAAGTTTTGTGAGGATCCACCGTTTTGACAATAAAGTCTTGATCTTGTATAGGAAATAAAATGTAAACAGTAACTCGTGATTTTGGCCTTAAAATGCTTTATTCTCTTGAAATTAAACAGTTACATGTAAGTTGCTACACACGGGACAGATATGTTTATTCCATCACAATGTCGGTAACTGTGACTCCTAAAAGTTTTGTCACAAATGCTACTCAAGCTTGTCATCTCTGTACTGTAAAGGAAGATCCTTATGCGTTCTCCTTTTCTTCTGAGTAGTGCCATTTAGTAAAACTCTGGGGTCCATTATTAAAAGGTATGCTTAGCATTGTTGGTATGTCAAGTTTGAAATTGGACAATTTATCTAACTCTCCGTTTGATCAATATCTATCATTCGAGCTTAAGGACTTATGTTATCCACATACGTAAACATATCAGTATGGTCAGATAACAAAGGGAGTAATTAATAAACAATCAAATAAAAGTGATCTTAAAACTTACCCTTATGGAACTCTGATAGTAACATGGGGCGGATTATTAAAGCACCATTGAAACAATGGATGAGCGAAATTTATGCATCCATACATTCCTAATTTCTTTAGTAAAATATTGTCAATGATCAGGTCAAATGCTTTCATAACATCAACCAACAGCAATAGGATTCCTTTACACTAGTTCCCGATATCAAGAATTAGCAATGTTTGTTCCAATCGTCTGACAGGAGTGAAACTTTCTATAGCTTGATTAAAAATAGGTAGACATGTGATTAATTCACCTTCATTATTTACTTTATACTATACAAATGCTAAAATATCGTTATTTTGTACGATTCTTATTTTCAAATGTTTCAAAATCAACATTATTGCAACAGCAAATATGAAGACGAATGTACTGGTAGTCGACAGGGTGTGACCTTGTGACGTCACAACTAGATCTATTAATTCTAGTGAAGTAGCCTAAATACTGACGACAATTTTCAAAGAATCGGTCATATTGTTAAATCTGCCAAGTGGACTTCAGTAAAAATTTGGTGTATTTTTCCATTTATTTAGTTATGTCTTTTAAGGCACATGTAAAAATGACAATTTGTTTCCCTTTCAAAATGGCATAGCTTTGGGATCAGAAAGATGATTTGGTTGCAAGGACATTTCAGTTTACTAAGGCTTTGGCCTTGATAGTTTTTTGCAGTAAACTATTTTAATTTTCTTATAAAAGTCATAAATAGAAAGAATAAAGTGTAACAGGATTGTAAACGTTGTACTATAAATATACAATCAAGGACTTTATCTTTATCTGGTTTATGATAATTAGAAGAATAACATTTTTATAATAATTAGAACGAATAACAATTTAAAAAAAGAAAAAAGAATAACACTTGTAAACAAAAGTTAATATTCAATAGTTGAACAAGCACTAGCTCACACTGAAGTGCAAAGAGAACAACAAATTAATAATTAAGTAATTATATGTAAATAAAAATAATAAAATAACAAAATAATACACACTTAAACAAATTAAGCATGCAAAGTACCGATTCAGCTTTATTCATGACAGTAAACATGAAGTATATCAGTATGATTGTATAGGAATCTCTCTCTCTCTCTCTCTCTCTCTCTCTCTCTCTCTCTCTGTCTCTCTCTCTCTCTCTCTCTCTCTCTCTCTCTCACCGATATATTTGAGAACCGCAAGAAAAGGAATAGAATATTTGTTTAATGGTGTAGATCAGTGGTGGGCAACTTCTCTAGTCGGCGGGCCGGATATGGGAAAATGAAGTTCTTGGTGGGCCGGATTACTAAAAGAATAACTAACAGTCACTGTTACTGCGACGCAGTAAGAAAGTAGTAGGAGATTGCGGCCGGATGTGACCGCGATAATGATTTCGAATATGTCAGCCTTGCTCATAATTATTGTTACCATTATCATCAAACGAGTCAGCATTAGTGACCTCAATATGCGTACATATGTTTGTTTGTCCACATAAACCCTTTTCCCCCATAAACCCTTTTGCCTTATAAACCCTTCTGCCCCATAAACACTTCTGCCCTATAAGACCTTCTGCCCTGTAAAACCATTTCCATGTTAAACCCATGGGCTCATTTAACACAGGATTTCAAATACGTATGCCTATTGAGGTCAACTAGAACAATCTTACTATGTCACCAGCCAAACTGAGGTCAGCCACTTGTAACACTGTTACCGTTTGCCCCATAAACCTTTCTGCCCCATAAGCCCATTCCAAGTTAACCCGATGGAAATACTTAACATAAGATTTCCAATAATGACCCGAAGCGACCCACATGTTGAATTCCCGTTATGCCCCCAGTTACCCCCCACCACACACACACACACACACACACCTCCTACGTTAAAATTAGCCCCCAAGCGCCATTTCTGCCCCCAAGTGCCCCATATTACTACCAAAGTTATCATGGATCTACTTTTATAAAAAAAATCTAAACTCGAGAACCTGCTCAACTCTTAAGTTATGTCCCTCGGTAAAATCTTGATACAGGTGAATAGGACAGGTTACGAATTCGCCTTGCTGATATAAAGATAAATTACCTACGTGGACTGCCATATTGCTTACGGACAAGCAGAACAAAACTGGAGTGTACACATTGTGATGCTTACGCTGAACTTACACCATTTACTTTGTGAACTATACTGTTTTGATCGTAACAGCGTACAAAAACATGTGAGGTAATTTCGCCATAAGAACATCGTTTTCAATTAGCTCTACTTATTGAAACTTATCAAACTATGCTACAATGTTTGTCCGTAGGTTTTAAGAAACTCCCCCCCCCCTCCCCCGAGGGATGTGTGTGTGCTATTTTTAACAATGAAGTCATTGAACATTGCGTAATCATTTTCTTTTAAAACAGGTTTGTTGCTATCATATAGCAGTTTATAAACAAAATAGATCAACATGCAATATCTGAGCCATGTTTGTACTTAAAGATGAGACATTTGAGAAAGCCGGACGGCGTATTGAAGTGTAATAGATGAAACAGAAAACCAAAACAATTATCTAAACATTGAAGATTATGAAACTCTGAAAAGGCTCCCGCCTGGTGATCAAAACCGATGTCGCTGAGTGTAAATAATACTAGTTTCAGTCCACAAAAACAAGGTTCCTTACAATAAAACAAGTCAAAATGGACGATCTGTGAAGATTTTGATGGCAGGATCATGGGTTAGAAGTTTTTTTCCCCACCCCCAAAAGAACACAATCGTAATATTAGTTTTTAAAAATGGTTTGTGCAAGAACGGAACTTTAATAGTATACATATCCTTGACTATTTGTCTTGAAATGGATTGACAGGTTTTTATTGAATAAAGGACTGATCATCTCTTCGCCAACTTTCCCATAGAAATCTATTCCGATAGGTAGGCTTGTGTGTCCGTCGAAGGAGCTCCTGTATTTTACAATATCTTCTTTATGGGTTTTCAAGTCCTTTTGATGTGAAGTGGGTGGCAAACTGATATTCTTGATGTAATTTATTAAATTTGTGGATAGTATCGTTTCAAGGGCTTCAAATTCGCAGCCTTCACAATTCATCGCAACAAATCAACATCCAAAAGTCCAATTCCAAGTTTCATCAGAAATTCAGTAGCGTTAGTAATGTAGAAAGGTGTTCTGCCATTGGCTCCAGAGAATTTGGATGTTGTGCACGCGGTGTTACCTTCAATGTTGACATTACACCCTCGTTTTGTATTCCAAGTCCAACATTTACAACTGTTACTCGAGAATTGTTGTTTAATTTTTCTTTTAGAATGTTAGCGTACTCTTCCATTGGTTCTAGAATAATATAACGCTGGTTATAAAGCTTGTCGAAATCAGATGCATGTTTCCTTTATTCCCTCCTGCTTCAATCAGAACCGCGTTCTCGTTTTTCGGATAGGTGTGATGAGTTCTTCGTTTGTGCTCATTCTTGCCCCAGAAACGAGATCCATTTTTGTCTCAGTCATGTACATCATTTTCTAAACATATGGCAGCCCTATTTTGTTTTTCTGGTGTACGACTGATATTCCGAGGTAAAATGCTGACAGTTAAAACCGGTCCGTATCTGTCTGACAGATGCTGTAATAGAGCTTCATTGTCTACACCGGAAGCTGTGTTACTATTTGTATTCACAAACTGAAGAGTATCTGCTAAGGCTGGAAGACCATTTGCGTTGAATAAAGAATCGCGTAACTCCATTCTTCTAATGTCAGCTCTTTCCCTCGAGTAACTATATATGAATAATAACACCCCCCAAGCACTACGCATCTTTGAAGATATTTTCACCTCTCAAATGATTAGGTTTACTGTAAAAGAAATACCAGATAAGTATTATATTACCATAAAATTACGACAGCAAAATTAATAATAATAATAATAATAATAATAATAATAATATATTACTGCCATTGTGGCAGTCAAATTATAAATCAGATCGGCACCGTTTTCGTTTAGGACCATCTAGACATCACAAGAAGTCTCTTGCTCAAAGCACCATAACATGACCAGTCAATCAGGAGAACCAGTGGGCACAAGATTTGCAAGACGGCCACTGTGACAGGCACACTGAATGTCAGAATGGCATCATTAGGACCAACTAGACATCATAAGAAGTTGCTTTGTAAAATCCACGTATTGATACGACCGTCGATTCCGAAGGAATACTGATAACAATATTACCAAGATGGCCAGTGTGATGGCCATATTGGATATCTGACCAACATTTTTAATTTTGGAACAGCTGTACATGAGAAGCCTTCTGGTGAAAACCCCATGTCAGTATTACTTTCGATTTACCAGGACTATCAATACTAAAATTTGTAAGATGGCCAGTCTGACGGCCATATCAATATGTGATCGGTCCCATTTTCATGTAGAGCCAACAAGACATCATATGAAGTCTTTCGGCTAAAATTCCATGGCAATATTAATTTTTGTTCAGAAGGATTTGTGACAACAATATTTTCAAGATGGTCACTGAGGAGGCCATATTCAAAATATGATCGGCATCATGTTCACTTAGGACGAGACATCATAATAAGTGTTGATAAGATAATCCTTTCAGAGGTAGGAGCGATAACTAGATTTATTTGCAATATCATATTAATACCATTTTCATTTGGGACCAGTTATAAATTGTAAATAGTCTTCTGTCGAAAATCACAAGGCAATATGACTTTCCGTTCAGGATGAATATATCTGTAAAGTTTCATCGGAATCCTCCAAGTAGTTTAGGAGCAGTAGCAATAAGAAACATGTTCTAACGGACTGGGTGACGATGTTCGACGGACAACGGACAAAAGACCATCTATGACCAGTGCAGCCAGAAAGATATACAAAACAATGATGAAGGCAAAGGAATTCCTTAAATAGAAAGCAATTTTTTTTTAATGTGAAAGTTCTTTATATTAAGAAGGTGCAAGCATTAAACAAGAGTGCCTTTTTGAAGCTAGCGTGATAAAGAAATAAGATCGAAATAAATAGTTCTTGAAGAGAATACACTTATCAAGCTTGAAGAATTGACATACAAGTGTCAGACAAATGCATCAAACCTTAGAGTTGCAAAAGTCAGCAAGATCAACTAAAATTTATCAATTTTCGGAAAACGTCTAAGGTGTGGTGAATCTCCACATTGTAGCTTGCAATTTAAAAATTTTTAGGTGATGCTGCGAGAAAAGATAGTTGAACACCATAAAACCTAACAAAAGAATTCCCTATACTATTCTTTCATATTTGAAATGAGCATGGTAATGAGTTGTAGCCTCTTTAAGTGGAATATGATGGAGCGTGCTTATCGATCCGTCCCTCTGTCTGTATGTAAATCTGTATACTCCTAAATTCATCAAACTTGATTTAAAATTGCTTGTATGGTAACCATGGTGTTTGTGGAAGACAGGAACAGGTGTTATGTTCAGAAATTGCATATGCATAGACTTTTTTAAATATATGTTTTATTATTAAAATGTACATTTACAGTCATAACAGGAAAATGAAAATACACAATACATGCATAAGTATGCAACGGATCACCAGGCCACTGTCTTGTTGGGTGGCGGGTAGGAAATTTAAAGGGTCTGAATGGATACTGCTTAACATCACGCAATATGTAATAAATAAAAGCGAAATATTTGCTCTATTGTCAGCTAGAATTAAACATTATGTATGTATATAATGGTACATCTGCACAACCCTTACTCTATAGTGTCGAGTAAGTTTAATTATCCCCACAATGCATACCAAAGATTAGGCAAAAATTGTAAATGCCTTAAAATATAGTAACTTTAAAAAAATATTAAATTATGTATTTTAAAAAGTTCCAAAAGGAGATGTAAAACTGCTACATATAGTGTTTAAATATTGAATAAAATTTCATGATTGATGTGCCAACTGATCAATGATGGATCAATAAAGGATTAATTTATCCTCATAGATTCTTTTCAAAATCTGAGCTACATTTCACATTATATTAAGTCTGATAACGAGAGAGGGAATGGCATAAAAGTCAATTTGTTTGCAATCATAAATAATAATCAATTCATTGGTCATTTAACCGAAGTAACTTAAAGTCTTCTTCTTTTATTTTTTCCTGTCTTCCGTTTATTTTTCCTTATTTCTTTCCAGTCAGAAACTGTAGCTCACTCACCAAAGTAACTTCAGGGGTAAATTAAGTTTCTTATTAAGAGTTTTTAAAAGGGACATAATCGAAATAAACACTATATTGCCTCTGTTCTAAAGATTTTGTTATGGGGTGGTGGTTATCGACGATGTCTACAGGATGATCAAACGCAGTGTTATCGCCCGGATCGAGTGAAAAATAATGAAAATGAAATTAGTGGATGGATTAACCGGATATCTGAGTAGAGATATATACTAGAACAACACAAGCCCCCGTAAACAGATTATAACAATTCAAATAATTCATTAGATCAACAAAAAATAATTGTAAAAGACACTTTAACGATATATTTATACTGAAAATAATTACCAAAAGTTGTTTAAACATGCAATTAGCAGTTCCGATTAAACAGATATGACAAATTTCATCATAAAATCCAGTGAGCGTTTCTAACTTAATTGCCCAGCATGCCTGCAATAACCTGATCTGGTTGCTGGCCATTCTCCAGTATCACGCAACTTGTCGGTTGGTGTCGACTTGTACAGAAACACTGTTTTCTTGTGTCTTCGCTCTTCGTTCAGGTATCGATTCTTTAATCAGCCAGGGATCCTTTCTATTCACTGTGGAATCCTTCTATCCAACGTTCTGACGTTCTGTCGTTCTGACGTGGAAGCTATTTTCTTTTAAAATAAGATATTGCAAACTAGATTCATGTTCTACACAACTACCTGGAATGAACTCTCTCATATCCTTCTGAGTGTAGCCATATTGTATTTCAAACAGACGCTAACTGCAAACATGGTTTCAGGACACAAACTTGCATACCATCCAGCAATTTGTTTAAAAACCGCATCATTATATAGTATAGGAACTTTATTCCCCTAATTCACCCAGCCACCATTATTAATTAATATAAAGCATAATCTGCTCTCTCACATAGGCCTCTGCAGTGTGAGCTATTAATCACTATCGTGATTAATGTCGGACACATTTCCACATACTGCGGACAATAAATTGCTATATGGTTCCCTATGTTGCTCCAATGCTAATTCAACCGATTCAGAGATTAATAAAATTCGCATCTTAGTTATACAAATTAATTAAACAGATTCACTTTTTTGTCTTAACTACCTTATTTGCTAACTAACAATTCATAGGCATACACATCCTACATACCTCATAATAATCAGTTCCTCGCATACATATGACAGAAACAAATTCAAGCAATTATCATAAGACCCCTATCAAGAAAACATCTCACCTGCTCTTGACCAGTTCTCAAACACAGTTATCAAACGGGACCTAACTAAAAATCAGTCATGCCCACAACAGATGAACGAAAGTGCCACAGATGTAATTCCATGCCAAATCAATACGTTAATTTAATATTTGCTATGAATCACAATGGTACCTGCACATTCACAGACAACTGCAAATGTCATAGTTACACTCTTGTATAAATTACCAGGTGTTTCGTTTGCTTCTTAATGACCACATAAACACTGTATTTCAGTGACACAACATTGTTAAAATGGAGGTTATTTCAATAAATCGACGAGAATCACGACCAAAAGTCTGACTTCATTTTGTACAAATCAAGAACACGATGATTGCCGCATATAACACAGCAAAGCGTATGATGGTCCGTCTTGAGTCAGAAAAGACTGATATACTATCAAGTAAAACTGCACACTATCCATCAATCTAAAATTCTTAATTATCGCTAACTAAACTAGTCTTCCATCTTTTCTTCTCGTATTTTCTTCAACTGTCTTTATTTCTTTCCTGCTGCAAGCGAAAATCTTGTCAAGCAGCGGAATTTCAAGGAAAAACAAAGTGTTTTATTTATAGTTGAAAAGGTGACGTGAGCAACTATAGGCGGTGTTACACTATGATAATTTTTTTCTAAATGTTATAATTGGTTAAAATATTGTATTCGCCAATAGGAAGGTGACTCGAACAAGAACAAGAATGAGTTTTGATTTTTTTTAAGAAGGATACCATGACATTGCTCTGGAACTTTCTTGTTTTATGAAGCCAATGAGTGCATAAGTGGGTTCTATACAAATCATTTCAGAAAAAATTGTTAAGGATTATTTCGTCGCTTTTATCGATCTAGCACTGGCAAGATGTAACAATCAATATCTTAAATATATACCTGGTAACACGTATTACCCATCCAGGCCAGCCCATGTCTGCTGCCTCTTTGTGTCCTTGGCACTTAGTTGGCAATTCCTCCGCGTATAGTCAATAATATGTTTGAAAGTGCCTTTATAAAGCAACTTCCAAAACCAACATCATGCCAAGTAGTGTCAGCTGGGTGACTATAAGCTACAGTGAGCTGAATATGAAAGGTTATACCGAGCCATGTGGAACATTATCAACCCCTGTTTCAACATCTCTCTCTCTCTCTCTCTCTCTCTCTCTCTCTCTCTCTCTCGATTGACTGATCGATCGATGGCGAAGTAGGATGGACGGGACAATGTATCAAATACAATCTAAAAACATTGTTTTCATATCAAGTGTTGTCATAATTGCTTCCATTGAAATCACAGTCCACAATCGTTTCCGGTCATCCTCCTATAACATGTGTGGGTTACCATGCCCACATTGACTGTCATCAATTAACAAGAGCCCCTCGAAGTGACAGACGCTGTACTGGCTGAAACGATTCTCCCGGAATTCAAGACAAGACCATTTCTTCCCTTTAAGTCTTGAGTTTGGAAACCATCTCTGATATTCTCCAGCACTAACAAGATTATAAAATTAGCTATTGTGATGGACATGCTGAATTCGAGGACCACCAAGGCATCATGACCGTTATTCTGGAGGAAAACCCAGGTTTATAAGACTTTCTGTTTTGATGAATTAACTATAATAAGATTTTCAAGATGGATGCCATGACAGATACCAAATTAGCATCATTTCTAAATAGTACCAGCTACACATCATAAGAAGTGTTTTGGTGAAAGCACAATGCTGATTTGGACCAGTCATCTAAGAAAAATAGTGATAACAAGATTTTCAAGAGGACCAATGTATCAGTCATATTAGAAGTCAGATCAACACCATTTTCTTTTAAGATAAACAAGACATCATAATAAGTGTTTTAGTGAAAACCCTATTCTAATATGATCATTAATTTAGTAGAAAGAGTGATAACAAGGCCTTCAGTATGGCCACCGTGGCAGGCATATTGAATGTCTAAATGTAATTATTAGGAACAACTAGATATCACAAGAAGTTGTCAATTAAAAACGCGTTGTTGATACGACCATCCATTCCAATAGAGTAGTGATTATATTTTCAAGATGGCTGCTATGGTGGACCTATTGGACACCAGATCGTCATCATTTTCAGTTTGAACCAACTATACATCATAAAATGTCTTCTGGTGAAAACCACATGTCGATATTGTTTTTCATTCAGGAGGATCATCCAAGATGGCCACTACTGCAGCCATACTTGACATCAAATCGGTACATTTTCATTTAGCACCAACTAGACATTATAGAAGCCTAGTGAAAAGTCCATGTTGATGTGACCATCCATTCAGGAAGAGTAGCGATAACAAGATTTTCAAGTTGGCCACTATGAAGCCCATATCGGCTATCAGGGCAGCACGATTTTCGTTTAGGACAAAGTCAACCATGGGATGGATGTGTGTGAAGTTTCGCGTGAATCCTCCAAGTACTTTAGGAGGAGTAAGCGATAACAAATTTGTACTATCGGATGGACGACAGACAACAGACCATCCTATAAACTCTTCTGGTTTATGACCAGCAGAGGCAGAAATGGATAGTCCAATGGAGAAGAAAAAAAAGTGTTGGAATAAAATTTGCAATGAAAAGAAAGCATATCAGTTCGTACCTGTAAGGCAAAGTATAGAAACTTTACATTTGAAAGGATGAATGGTGTAAGAACGGTACAAGCCAAGCGTCTTTATGACATTATGTACATCATCATTTCTTAATCTCGATCATCTTAACACTTTCTCGAGAGATGAGATCAAAACGGAGATTTTGCTGATTTTTTCCTAGACTTATGTCTGCAAGTTCTGTAAGCACATATTGCTATTGTCTATAATTTTGACCAAAATAGATATTTGATGTATTTTAGATATTTGATGTATTTATTTTGTCTTTGTGATTTTACATAATGTAACGTGTAAAAAAATATCACCACCACCCCACACACACAAAAAGAAAAACCAACACCTCTCTACTGTATTAAACTGCATGTTAATGTCGTAATTCTTTCCAACAACAGTCAACGTTTATGTTTTGTCGTTTTCATCGCCGTCGATGATTATATTGATTGTCGCCCTGGTCGCTCGTCTGTACATATCACTGACATCCCACCTCTGGCTCAGCCAACTTGGGTATATGAGAAAGCCTGCCAGCAGCTTCTCCAGGGTCGGTGTTTCTTACATGGGTTTTCCCGGGTTCTTCCTCCACCAAAATATACTGACCGCCGTGTACCATGTATTATGTGCTTGAATAGCAGCAGAGGGGGTGAACCCTACAACTTTTTGCTCGAGTCCGTGAGCAAAAATAAAGATTCCTACAGAGGCTGAAAAAACAAGGTCAATAACGTTAAACTGAAGCCTCTGACCGAGTATATTTCCATACGGTTGAGAACAGACAATAAATCGTCTGGGTTAGCTCATTTTTGTTATTCCATCGTTGACGTTTTTTTTCTTCAAATTTTTATGCGACTCGTTTACTCGCCGGGTAACTCAATTTTTGTCGTTCACCCTCCCTGCTGCTATAAATTAAACATCCAGTATAAATATTATCAATAAAGTATAAATATTATCAATAATTAACATTGGAGAACCACACTCAGCTAGATTAGCTCGAGAGCGATTAGAGGCAATTAAAAAATATTTACCCGTCCGTGATTCTGTTAAGCAACAATTACAATCACGTCAGGAATCTCAAGTTGAATTTGAAGAGGATACAAAACAATTATTTAAACCTATTACAGAGACCACTAAAAGTCTTCTTCCTACGTTAGAGAAGACCGCTGAAGCAACTGGAAACTAAGAAAGAAAACAAAAAAGATTTTACGAGAGCTTCCAGGTGAAATAGCTGCTGCTCAGCCAATGCGAGAAATACTTGAAGGTATTGAACAAGTTCGTGGTGAAATAGGTGATATAAAGGATCGTACACAAGAACTAGAAAAACTAGAAGAAGAACAAGCAAGAGAGAGAACTGATATAGGTGACAAATTTACCGAAGATGCTATTATTAGTATTGCAAAGCCTAAAAGTGTAGGAGTATTAGCTGCGATTGCTGTGAAAGGCTATAATAATCGAGGACAATTTTTAAAACCTGAATATGCTGATAAAACTATGAGTCGTGAAACTTGGTATAAATGGATATTTCGTATATATTACAAAGTTGATCAGGCCAGAAATGATGATTCAAAATATATAAAATATATTCATGCAATAGATGATTATATTTCGTTTATACAATTACCGCTAGAACAACAACGACAATTACAACAACAAAGACAACAAAAACAACAGCAAAAACAACAATCTTCAAAACCACAAACGTGGGAAGGATCACTTCGTGATTATCCAGAATCACCAAAAACATCATCGAAACCAAAAGAAAAAACAGGTGAGGAAGAAGAATATCATGATGCTCCTGGCGCAACTGGAAGTGGTTTAGGAAGTGGCTTTATTACCTGTCCTAATAACGTCCTTGCCGATGTTGATTGACTAGAAATCCTCTTTGGAGGAAAACGAGCTGGTAATAATTCCCCAGAAATCATTAATGAAGCAGCTGATATCTGTAAACGATTATTTACAGGCGGTATCATGGATATTAATGTGTATCGGTCTCTCATTAATGAAATCGTCGATGACTACCATAGTGATTAAATATAATTAGATATAGTTACTATAATAAAATGATCATATATAATACTCAACGTGGACCAACCATGGTCAGGGTAATAAATTCACGATTACCAGTATACAAAACGACCTACGGAGATGGACTAGGTGATGTTGTTCAAGGTCTATTTAGAAGGATATCCCCAAAAGCAATACCGATTGCAAAGCAACTGGGAATGAAAGCTATTGATGTTGTTCGTGAAAAAGGTATTGGTGCTGTTGGTGATGTTGCTAGTAAAGCATTTTCAGCAATCAAGGGTAGACTAGCACGATTAATACGACGAAAACCTCAGCTTGCGGTGAAACTGGCCAGCACCGAAGTGATGCCCGCAAATATTAGCAAAATAATAAATCAAGCTGCTAATCAAAAACTAGCAGAGTTGGCTAGTGTACCAATGTCAGAAATGGAAAAAAATATAACCGCTAGTCTGATAGCAGGAAGTGGTCTCACTTCCCGAAGTGGTCTTCGTGTTAGACGATAGCAAATATAATAAAGATGTTCAAACGTGTATCTGATCCCGCATTTGACATGGACGCACCAGTACTCAAAGATGAGTCTGTGCGTGATTATCAATATTATTCTTATGATGCACGAATTCCAGATCAGCGTGGAAGAATTGAACTTCAAGTTCAAGATTCAAGTAGGTATTTCTTACCCGCTGAAGCATTTATTGAAGTAGAAGGTGAAATTTTAAATATCGCTAATCCTGCAGTACCAGTAGCATATGGAGACGATGTTAGTGTTGGTTTTGTTAATAATGGTATTATGGCGTTATTTGATAGCGCTACGTATATGATTGACGGAAAAAATATTGAATCAATTCAGAAAGACGTTGATGTAGCTACAACAATACTTGGTCTTGCAAGATACAGCGATGATTATTCAAGATCAACTGGTCCATCAATGATATTGTAAAAGATGCTTCTAATTCTCCAGAGTATCAACAATATGAAATAGGACAACCAAGAAATTTTGCCAGAAACGCCAACGCTGATGTACAAAGTATGATTATTAATGTAGATCCAGATTTTAACTTAGGATTTAGATCACGTCGAGCAATGTTACGAGGTCACATATCTTTGGATTCTGTAGAAATGTCAGAAAAGTCATTTTCGGAGCTAAGCACACAGTTGTACTTGTACGAAAAGCAACCGACAATGATGCAATATGGCGACCCGCTGGTGATGCTGGTAAAGTAATTCTGACAAAACTTCCATTATGGATGCCAGTAATGACTCCATCAATATCTGAAGAACAAAGATTAATTTCTTTTATGGATCAAGGTGGTAAATCGATGTTATCATGGTTAACAATGACCACAGATTCTGTCCAGAGTAACATTAATGGTTTATTTACATGGCAAATAGCTTCTCAGCAAGGAATAGCCGCACCACGACATATATTTATTGCATTTCAAGATGCTGCACGGGTAAATGATCAAACACGCAGCATTATGATATTTGATAATCTTGGTGTTTCTGAGGTTTCGTTGAGGATAAATGGACATCAAGAACCATCCGAGGATATATTACTGAATTTCGATCAAAGTCATGTAGCACGTGCATATTATCGTCTTATGTCGTTTATGGGGCGTGATCAGAATGTTGATACTGGTTTACAAATATCACAGTTAGATTTTACAACCTTATATCCAATTTATTACTTTTCACTCGAACACTTAGATTTGTTTAGACAATCTGTTGTAGATATACATTTTCGAGCTCGTGTGACAATAGGAGCTATTGCCAATTACAGAGCAATAGCCGCTGTACTTAGCGATAAATCAATGTTACTTGAAGGTGTTGGTGGTCGCATGAGAGTAGTTGATGCTCCAGTAAAAAACATGTAATTAGATCGCTCATAATATTATAACGTCATATAATCACGTTAGTGTTAGTCTGACTCCTGATCAGATTAAAAGGCTACAATCAGCATCAAAAAATAACTGTGGAATAAAAATATCGCTAAAAAGAGAACAGATGAGTGGTGCAAATAAATTATCTCTTACAGAACGTCAGTTCAGAAACTTCAATGAAGCTAAAATATCAAATAAAGGTATAAAACTTAATCTTTCTGCGGGCGCCATTAAAGATATTGTTAAATCTGGCGGAATTTTTCCACTTCCTGCAGCTATACCAGCATTAATAGCCGCTGCAGCCCCAGTTGTTGCAAAAGCAGCTGCATTAGGCGCTGTTGGAACCGCTGCTGGAATGGCATTAAAGAAAGCAACGGATCAGGGAATAAAATCTTATAAAAAAAAGGGGGGAGGGTCTAAGATTGCCAGGAATCCCATATTCATGGTACGGAAAGGGTCTAAGACTTCCCGGGACAGTTCATTGATTCTGCCTATGTCTAATTTTGATTTACTTGATGCTGCTAAAAAATTAAAAATAAAAAGCTTCAGAGGGGTTTTTATGCGTGATCAATTACCAAAGAAACCAAACAATATTGAAACTGGTATTATTAATCTCGATAAAAACTCTGGTCGTGACACTCACTGGGTTGGATATGCAATTGATCCACGTGGAATTATTTATTTTGATTCATATGGACTAGCACCACCAAAAGAATGTTTAGAATATGTTAGCAGCGATAAAATCGCTGTGCAAAGTACTCCAATCTGGTATTCAACATTACCAACACAAACATTAACCGATCCGCCAATATGTGGTCGTGAAGTACTCGCTGTACTTGATGCTGTATCAAAATCAACAAACCCACCTCATAAAGTCGTGCATGAATATATTACGTTATCACATTTAAACAGACATTAGTAAATATAATGGTGGATATTTACGGAAGATCTTCTCGTGGTAAAGCTCAGCAGCAAGGTGATTTATCTAAATATGCAACTCTTGACCAGCTCAGAAATGAAATCGATGATTTATTAAACATTACAAGTGTGGATAAAAATGAAGTCGTTGTTTTTCAGGATAAACAAGGACGATTAAAGACAAGTAATATACAACTGCCAGATGTACTTATACGAATTCCTAATGCGGTTGTTAATAATATCGTTACTTTTACTGATCAAGGTAAAATACAAGATTCCGGTACTTCAGTCAACGATTATGTCAAAAAACTTGGTGATTCATTCACGGATTACATTATCATGAATCGAAATAAAATTATAGACCTTGGAAACCCAGCCGCAGATACAGACGCCGCAACAAAAAAAGAAATGTCGATGATCAAGAATCTAAGTACGTGTTAGCCAACGGTGGTATAATGCGTGCATTTCTCAATATGAATAATAATGGTATTAATAATCTCAGATTAATCTCAAGGATGGAACCAGTAATCGAGGACAAACGAGAAGCCTTCATAGCTTACAAAAAATGTCCCAATGAACGGACGCTTGCTTCCCTCAGAAAAGCCCGAAGCACTACCCAACGCATTGCTAGACAGTCCGCAAACGAGTACTGGCAGCAATTGTGTGAAGGAATCCAGCGCAGTGCCGAGTCAGGAAACATCCAAGGCATGTACAATGGCATCAAGAAGGCCCTAGGCCCTACAGTGAAAGGGGTCGCCCCCCTGAAATCTCTGACGGGAGAGAAGATCACAGACCGCGTGCAACAGATGACCAGATGGGTGGAGCACTACTCAGAGCTGTACTCCCGAGAAACGTCAGTCACCGATGAGGCCCTTAGAAACGTACAGGAACTTCCCACTATGGAGGAGCTCGACAAAGTGCCTACCTTAGAGGAGCTCAGCAAAGCCATCGACTCCCTCCCAAACGACAAAGCACCAGGTAGCGATAGCATCCCGCCAGAAGCCATCAAACGTGGGAAACCGACATTGCTACAGCCGCTGCATGAGCTACTCTGCCTCTGCTGGGAGGAAGGAGCAGTCCCCCAAGACATGCGCGACGCCACCATTGTGACCCTCTACAAAAACAAGGGAGACCGCAGTGACTGTAACAATTACAGAGGAATCTCGCTTCTCAGCATCGTTGGCAAAGTGTTTGCCCGCATCCTCCTAAACAGGCTGCAGCTGCTGGCGGACCGCGTGTATCCGGAATCCCAGTGCGGCTTCAGAGCAGGAAGGTCGACAACAGACATGATCTTCTCCCTCCGACAACTCCAAGAGAAGAGCAGAGAGCAAGGTCAGCCACTCTACATGATGTTCATCGACCTCACCAAGGCCTTCGACCTGGTCAGCAGGAAGGGCCTATTTGAACTTCTTGGGAAGATCGGCTGCCCCCCAAAACTCCGCAGCATGATAATCTCCTTCCATACAAATATGAAGGGTACAGTACTGTATGATGGATCCACCTCAGATTTCTTCCCCATTAACTGCGGCGTGAAGCAGGGCTGCGTGTTGGCACCAACCCTTTTCGAGATCTTCTTCTCCCTGATCCTGTCCTACGCCTTCAGCACGTCCACTGATGGCGTATATCTGCACACCAGGTCCGATGGGAGGCTGTTCAAACGCCGCCTTCGATGGCTGGGACACGTCCGACGCATGGAGGATGGGAGGCTGCCAAAGGACATCGTATATGGTCACCTGGCCACTGGCACCAGAAGAGTCGGCCGCCCCTCACTCCGCTTCAAGGATGTGTGCAAGAGGGACATGAAGGCATGCGGCATTTCACCAGACAGCTGGGAAGTGCATGCCGAGGACCGAGGCACCTGGAGATTGACGGTCAGCAAGGGCATAGCAGTCGCTGATGGGAGGAGAGTCCAGCAGGCAGCAGAGAAACGTGAGAGAAAGAAGAGCGCAGCAGCAACCCAAGCAAGTCAGACTTCCCAGTACGTCTGCACCAACTGCAATAGGGACTGTCACTTGCGCATCGGCCTGCACAGCCACAACAGACGATGCCAAAACCCCAGAGACAGACAACACTCTAAGGGCGCTACTCACATGGTCTCCCGAGACTGAGCTGCCAATGATGATGAATCTCAGAACATCAGAATCTGATTTTGATGCTGCAACGAAGAAATACGTCGATAATAAGGAATTTCCTATGACAACTTCGCTAAAAACGATCAATGACGAAATGACTACACTCAATGCTACTTCTTCTAGACATGTAGAAACGTTCTTAAATTTTCGTCGAAATATAAACAAAACCATTAAAGAATTTTTTGGGGAACAACCAACCGATGACATAAAACTAGCCGACGTTAACGCGAAACTCAACGACATTGTCAGTGGAATACCTAATATTGTTCAAAAAACTAATCTGATTAAAATTCCACACGGACAAATTAAAAATATCGTGTACACAGTAGCATCCGGATCATCAACATGGACACCACAAAATAACACTCTCGAACATACCGCAGAAGTAACTGGGTTATACAGGCTGTCCATGTACGGTTTGGAAATTACTGCGGCCACTTCATCATCACCGAATGTATATCATAATCCTCTACTGGTGATGTTAACCAAGGACATCAAAGAAAGATTTACGTTGACGTCAACGGAAATGCCCCCGAGACGTTACTGGTGGTGTCTGGAATTCGTAGCTGAAACTCCTTAATTAATTACTTAACGTCATAGTATAATGGATCAAAACCAAGGACCCCACTCCTACATCGACGTTCAACGTCACAGATACAATCAAATATGTAAGTGTCAGATTGAATTAAAAAATATAATCGACGATTATGCTGTAAAAGTAAAAAAATATCGCAGACGTATGGTTGTCATTGATATAATTGTTTACTCAGTTTCCGCTGTTGTTGCTGGGGCCGGATAATTATTATCAACAATAACAATGACAGCGCCTGCAGTTGTAACAATTGTCGTTTCAACTTCAACGACTATCGCAGGCGTTCTCAGTATTATAGCTAAGAAGATAGCTACATGTACAAATGATAAATTGCACGTGTATATAAAAAAATTACACACAGCAGCAGCGGCGTATTCTAAATTATCGTCATATATTTCCTTGTACCTCAGTGATGGTAAAATACCTAATGAGGAGTTCGCAACGATAATGAAAACATATGATGAAGCATTCAAAATCGCTAACGATTTTGGTGACAACGTCACTCACAATAACCAAGGCGACAAAATGGAGAATTAAATAATAACAATAATAATAATGACTGAGTCCTCGACAACGTCCTTGACTGAGTCAAGAGAGTTACTTCAACAGATCGTCACTAATACAGCACCGTCAAAAACTACTATGATATCATTAAGTTCGACCAATCCTGAGTTTAGCGTTAACTTTCCAACCGCAATTCCTGCAAAGGAAATAGCATTAGCGCAATTACGAGTTTATTATAGCTGGCCAAATATTAGATCAAAACCATTTAGTGGACTGCAACCAAATAATTCATTAGTATTCGCTAATAAAAATAAACCTGATGGAACTCCTGATTGGCAAGTAGTTAGTATTCCAACGGGCAGTTATCAAATAGAACAGATCAACGATGAATTCCAGCGCAGAATTAAATCTATTACAGGAAAAGAATCAAAAATAGCAATTACTGCTTATGAACCAACATTATCAGCGGCAATTGAAATAAATTCTCCTGATTATTCTGTAGATATTTATCAAAGTTCGATTAGATCCGTGTTAGGCTGGCCAGATATTCCACCAGTTTATCAAGGACCACCAGAACCACAACGATCTGATTTCGTTACAGATAAAAGAATATTTATAAAACTTCCAGAATATCGAAAAGTTGAAAATGCTTATCCATGGCAAAAATATTTAGGTGATAAAAGAGTTATACATTTTATAGATAGAATAGAGTCTTATTTTATAAATACAATTGATGGTAAAAAAGGTAACATAGTAACGCTTGATGTTGAATCAATTAACTCATTTTCTAGTCCGATTAAATCTGAGCATGAACGTGTACTTAATGATCTATGAAATTTATTTTCCAGCATTACCATTTCCTACAACGATGATTTAAAAAATCAGATAATTGAAACAATACAACATCTGAATCAAGTTGCTTCAGACTTATAATTTATGAATAAGATTATCGCTGACAGAGAAAAACATTTAATAAATCCATCAACAAGTAAATACGTAGTAAATTATATAGTTACTGAAGACGATCCAATTCAGCGTGTTACACTGAATAAATTATTTAAAACAGTATTTCTTAAATACTATGGAATTACAGAAGAACAGTTACCAACATTTGTAATTCCTGGATTTAACTCTGATGAGCTAAAGAAATCAGTTAATGATCTTATTGATGAACATTTTAAAAGAATATGTGATTCATGGAGAAAATTAATACCTACACCAACCATTTTTAAATATAATAATAATCCACACGGTGGAGGTCGTCATATTTCTCCTGGTATTGTTAATATAACATCAACAATCGCAGTCAATCTAATATGCGATGCAATTGATGGTAGTTATCAAGTAGATCTTTCAAAGTCTAACCAGGCCCATCAAGGATATATATTATATTCATTTAGTCCTCAAGCGCCCCCTGGGTGGTTAATTGTATCTGAGCCAATTAATCCAGTTTATCTACGTGTACATAATCCGCTATTATCAAGGATAAATTTTAAACTCACCGACCAGACAGGATACTTGTTGGATCTAAGAGATGAGGAATTAAATATTAATTTGTATATACGCTCATAGACGTCTGAGTAAATAATCCCTGATATAATTAGGAGAAAAAAAAATCTGATTTTGAAATTTATTTCTACAATAATATATGTTTGAGTAATAAAATACTTTTATCAAAGATAGAACAGTTATTTTTTTTTACTGATTTTTCCATAATAATATGTTTGAGGTAATTGCACATATAAAGCGAGATAACTCTGCTCTCTCGCTGCAGAGTAAATTAAACGATTATCTCCCTTATGTACTATGTCGTTACCTGTACAAACCTAGTTGTACATACGTGTATTTTAGCTTGATCGAACGAAGCGTATTAGACCGTCTGTCTGTTAATCTTTACAGGCTTGTTAAAAACCAACCTGTTTGATATATCCTTGCCCTATAATGTGAACAGTGTTGTATTATATTGCCCCCTGCCTATAATGTAAACAACTCTGTTATTTTCCGTGCATGCATATATATATATTTTCAGAATCATTCACAGAGGAGGTATATATTTTCAGAATCATTCACAGAGGAGGTATATATTTTCAGAATCATTCACAGAGGAGGTATATATTTTTGTTTAAAGCTATGTTCTGATAGTAATTTTAAAATCTTAGAGCGATAAATATATATGTATAAAGGCCGTACTGGAACAGGTGTACTTTATCGATTTTGTGTGGACTTTGGCTGACGTATGACTCCAGAATGCATATATATTACCTGTGTCTGTAATTTTAAATCATCTCGTTTTATATATGCGAGTGGTGATATATTTTAATCGTTTTATATATACGAGTGGTGATATATTTTAATAAAATCATAAATTTCTGGATTCATTTAGAAAATGTAATGCTCTCGTGTTAGTTATAACTATATAGTAATTTCTCGGACATATATATTCAACCGAATGTCATAGCTTAATGCAAGAATGTTTGGATTCTCATACTGAAGGTCTGTCGTTCGATTCCCATGACCGGTGTCGGTGGGTATGGTCCAAGGGTTACCAATTTTTATAAAGATGGGGGGCTCCGCCCCAAGATTTCATCTAATCCTCACCACGTCAAACTGCGTGGTGAGTGCTTTTTGCACTTGCCCCGGGGTTTGATTTGGTGGGGGTTATATGAAACCGCAATGCCTAGACAGTCCTCTGAATCTCTAAAGTTTCGTTTCGTTTAGTGATTCGCCTGGGGATGTGTCTATGCAAGGAACCCCCTAAAATAATCAGTAGCATGCCTGAGCTCTCTACCTCATTTGATGGGCCCCCATAAAAGAACATTCAGAAAGAATGCTAGCCAATAGAAACAGGACATGGGGTGCCAATAACGGTCATAACAAATACATCATCATGCAAAGGACCCCATGAAAAGGCTATCAAGGCGCCCAGTGACGGGTAACCGCTTAGGATGCTACTTATTATTTTTGATATTTTTAATAATATAACATAATAATAATAATGATAATATAACATAATAATAATAATAATAATAATAATAATAATAATAATAATAATAATAATGATAATAATAATAATAATAATAATAATAATAATAATAATAATAATAATATAAAAACCAAGTCAGTCAACCTAACATATATATACATAAAAGACCAAGTCAACCTAACATATATACAAAAGACAAAGTCAGAAAGGTCAAGCCAAAAGTCAAGTCAAGTCAAGGTGAAAAGTCAAAGTTAAAAACTTGAATGCCAATTATTTTTTATTTTAAATAAATAAATAAATATATAATCAACCATGAAAACATTAATGATATTATTTCTGCTATTAAAAAATTAAAACATGACGGAATAAAAATATCTGATAATCTTGATCCTCAAAAAATTATGTGCGATTTTGAATTATTACAACAACGAAAATTCGAAAATAAATACACATTACCTTCCAATTATAGATTCGTGAAATTAATTTATCAATCTATGTTAGAATCCTTGGCAATGGTAAACGACACACAGGTGAAGCTATTTGCACCTCTTGCACGTTCAATCGAAAAGATTAGATCCGAATTATCTCACGAGTACGAAAGAAAAAAGATTGTGGACAATCGTGTAATGCAATTGAGATAGATTATGTTATTTGATTCTGTCAAAAGTGAAACAAGTGACACTGAGAGCAGCGACAGTGAAGGTGGACCCTTGACTGTGGTGATTGCTAAATAAAACCCCTGGCAAAATTGACAGAGTCGAACTATACATTAAAAAAAAATATTTGTTTGTTTTGTTTTTTTGTTATTTTAAGTGAGGAGGATAGAGTTATCAATATATTTGAATATTCAAATATTATCCGCTGATCATATTTTATTGAATATGCAGATTGGTATACTTTATTTGCGACATTTTGTATCGATTGTGGATGTGTGCCAAAATATTTGGCTGCTGCACTTATTGATGGAAAAGTTATTTCTTGGCCTGTTTCTGTATTTATAGCTTTAATAGCTCTCTTTTTAAATACTTTACACCTTCTTGTATTTCCACGTGCAGAATTCTGACTCGGTGTAACAACTTGCAGGTTAGATAGATGATTATACTTGGGATTTCCATCAATGTGATCGACTACAAATCCATCTTTGATGACATTATAAAAACATTCGAATATGAACCTATGTGATAAATATTTTTTTCCCGCAGCACAGAATCTAAAATAACCAAATTTATTAACACCACCGACTGTTTTTTTTTTTGATCGACAGTATCTGATTACACCATCTCGTGATGCTTCATAATTTTTAATGATTGGATGCGCCACAAATTCGTTTTGCTCCATGTATATAATAATATTATTTGTTTAAATCATTGTTTTGAAATCTGGCCAGATAATCTTCTACGTTTTTTATAGGAGATTTACCTGACAATGTCAAAGTATTATTTTTTTGTCATAATATCGTTTTAATTCTCTATATTTTTTACCGCCGTATTTTACACATAACTGAGTTTTTCCTCTGACTCCAACACCACATTGCACACACGGTTTTGGTCCTAGACTACTATTTTTAACGCTTTGCATATGGTAGCAGCAGAATTCATTCACGCATGCTTTGTTACAAGGAGAAGTATATCCAATTTTGAGCCAAATACATCGATTCTTTGTTTGAATCATTATATATATATATACTAAAATTCAATTTAAATATTTGTCTTAATTATAATGGAAGAATTATCAGCCATTGAGCCTTCCGCAGTCTCAGCGGGAACTAGATTTGATCTTGACAGACTACCAGAATATAAATTTAGTGCTTCGATGCAAGATCTAGCTTTAACGAATAAGGATATAACTAAACGTATCCGTGAAGCCAAGAAGGAATTTCGTGATGATGGTGCGGCTCATGTATGGTCAACATTCAGGATCGGAAATATTGTCGATACTATAATGGATGACAAACGAGGAAGAATAATTATTAACCACCTTGATGTTCAAAAATATTTTATTTTAATAAAATTTATTGTACGGACAGACGACGATACTTGGATTATTCGTGACAAGCGTGATCCAGTCCGCACACAGTCGAGAAATAATATTGTCATCTTGAATAATAAATCCAAGCCCGGAGTACTCACTGGTATTGACAAACCATATTATGAACGAGAGCACCCTGTGACTGCGGTTGTCTATGCAATATATCCGCTGAATAATAAACCTGACGTTGCGGATCTCAAACCGATGAGACTGTCAGAATCAAGAATAAACTGTGTAGCTGAACGAGTTACAGAACACTTTACAAACGCAATACGTGGTAATGGTTTAACAGATTTACGACGTAAAAAAATAAATACATGGGCGGAAGCAGTTAAAGATACTGGAGCATCTATTAAAGATGTTGCTGAGCTAGAGAAGAAATTAAGATTTCCAATAGCAGTACAAACACTAACCGGAGAAATTTTGTACAAACCGAAATATATAAAAAATGGTAATCCTATAACAATCATCGATCATAATGCATATGCATGGACTATGGCAGTAACAATATTTCCACGAGACAGAACGGTTAAATTTTATGATGGTAATATATTTGATTTTATCAGAAATATCAGTAAAAGTGACCCTGTATCTGTTTGGTTATTTCAAAGTTCAGGATATGATCATTATGATCAGTTTGTACGTCCCAGTGGCGATATTTATCATACAGGATCTCTTCATGAAGAAATGGAACATCTTGCGCTGAAATATACTTCTGACGATGTCAAAGTTAGACAGTTACTGAATAATTGTTTTACCGTTCCATCAGTCGCTGCTCACTTTGCTCAGGAGAAAAATTTATGGAAACCGACACGATTGGAATTTCTTGAAGATATCCAGAAAAGTTGTATAGAATATGGACACGGTGGATTATGGAATACTAAATACAAGTATAACGACGTTTTCTCCGTTGATATGGTAGCGAGTTATCCTGGAAGTTTTCTTGGATACGGAGAATGTTCTAGATACTTTAAGAGATTCTGACATACATCACACGAGATTACCAGAGTTGCGATAAACGGACCTTTACCAGATTTTGACTTAACCGGATTGGCATATATAGAATCATTCGAGTTTACGGAAAATCTCCATCCGATTACTTATGCTTGGTTTGGAAGACATTTTTCAGAAAAATGTTGGGTTCCAATAGTACTATTACGATATATGCTCGATGTTGGAATTTTAATATCTTTACAGGTGAGTGAAGCAATTATATCGTATCGGTCACAGAAGCAAGTTTGGTTACCAAAAGCGGATAGATTTAATATTGATGATGCCAGGAAAGAATTTCCTGATCTTAATGAAGATGACATTATTAAAATTACTAATAATATACGTAAATGCAGAGACGATCACGATGAGAAACTTGCAAAAGATCTTGGTAGAAAGATAATCGGTAAATTTACACAAGGAGGATCATATGATCATAAACGACACTGTACAAGATTAATTATGGACGATGCTGAACTTGATTTTATAATCGCTAATACAACGGAAAAAAAACACATTTATAAGTCGAAGTAATGCTTATTTATCGGACGGAACCAAACTAGGTACAATTGTGAGCTATATTGATGGTGACTCACCGCAATTTACTCATTTAAGATCTTCAATGCTAGCCTATGTTTCGATAAATCTGCTGTCTATGATAAATAGATTTGCACGTTACGCTGTCAGAGTTGCCACGGATTCGTTTTATATCAATAAAAAATATACGGATTTGTTAAAACCGCTACTTGGTAATGGTGAATGGGGATCATGGAGAATAAAACAAGAAAATATATTTAGTTATTCTGAATCTGCCGACGTTGAAATTAAGGAAATATATTACAAAAATAATAATCAAACATCAAAGTCATCAGCACCATCTGTAAATGATCCTGTGGCTAGACATAAAACTGTTTATCTTAACGGATGCGGTGGTTCAGGTAAGACAACAAGTACGATTAAATTATTCCTGAACAACCATTCAGATATAATTGTTTTGACGCCGACACATAAACTCGCCAGAGAAATAAAAGAACGAGGAGTAAAATCATGTACATATCATAGTTTGTTCAGATGGTGTGGAGACACATGGACTCCTGAGCGAATGGGTGAGAAATATATACCTAAACATATTATCTGGGACGAGGTAGACACGGTGTCGTTAGAAATATTAAAAACATTTCCTGATTGGTTATTGACAAAGAATACTGCTGTAATAATGTGTGGTGATCATGGTCAACCACCACCCTTTACTGGACACATGAATGGCTGAAGAATAATGTAGATTATTATGAAGAAATAAATGATGACCATAGAGCTATTGATGAACCGCTGAAAGAACTTAAAAGGTTAATCAGACTACAGCCAGATAAAATACAATGTGAGATAATGCTTAAAGTAATTCCAGAAACTACAATGAATGATTTTTTTGAATTTATGGAGACCTGTTGATTTGATAGTCGCAAGTAGAAAGATAGTTCGTGATGAACTGCAAGAGAAATTAATTCTGTTACATAAAGAAAAATTTTCAGATCTACCTGTACCATTATGTTATCGCCCAGCAGATACTCGACGACAGAATATTGATGTTGAAATTCCTGGTGGTGGGATACAAAATCTTGTCTTGAATGATATTGTTTTGGTTGCTGTTGATGTTGTTCAGAATGCGCTGAGTATGGGTAAATCTCCATGGACGTTAGGATACGCTATAACGATTCACTCGTCACAAGGATTAACTATTTCTGATACAAATATCTGGATTGTAGATGATCGGATCGAATGGTCAGATTTAGTCTATCTTGCAGTATCTCGTGTCAGAAGAATATCTCAACTGCATAGGGTTATTATGAATTTTACAGAAAATTATGATCAAACTGTTAGTAATGACGTAATAAGAAAAAAACTATCTGGTTATAAACAATGTGACAAAAAAAAATAAGCGTGACTTTGATATTGATACTGAATTTATTATAACACTAAAACAACGACAGAATAATCATTGTGCAAGCTGTAACTGTAATATGTTATGGCAATATTCGAATAATAATCCAAGACAATTTACCATAGACAGAATTAATAGTGATCTTGGTCATACACGTGATAATGTGATGCTGACCTGTCTTGAATGTAATCGACGTCGGGGCGCTGGACGCCCTGGTGCTAATTTACATAAGTGAAGGTGGTGGCAATTGTGTGTCTTTAGGAATTACTTGTAATTGTTCACGTACAAATCCACGTTGAGGAGCAGTTGAATCTAGTCTGTAGATTGCAGGTCTACCAGTGGATCTTACCATGCTAGAAATTTTATGTGTAGTCACACTCCAGATAGGATCAGTTGCTCTTTTTTTACCACCTTCAAGTTCACCAGGTTCATATAAATATCTTACAGTTACATTACCTAATACTGGTTGAGAGGAAGATTCACGTTGGTGTATTGGTATATATTTTTTTGTGATCGCATTAGAAGGTTTCATGGAAGTTGCACGAGTAATTTCATTATTTAACGCAGCTATCACACCTGGTAATCTTGCAACCCATTCTCGAGATCTTTCCCCCGACTTAAAGTCAGTAGATATTTCCCTTGCATATTGATATCCAAATAACCGCTCAGCAAGTGTCCAATTAAATCGTTCAACAATTGCCTGATCACGATGAATTTCAGTGTGTCCTCGTCTGATTTTAACGTTATGTTTATTCATCAACGATAATACTGCACCAAGAAATTCTTTACCAGGATCAACTTGTAATAATTGTGGCCATCGTAGACCACCACGTTGATAAATTAGCTCAAACGCAGATGCAACTTCAGATGCTGTCTTTGTTGATAATGGTTCCGCTTCCTTATATCTACTTGCAACGTCAACGATAGTTAATGCGTATTTGTACGTGCGTGATTGACGTCTACTAATTGTAATGGTGTCATGTGGTAAAAACAAAATATCTGCTTGATGAACTTCATTAGGGGTGCTGACATCAAAATGTGCGTACTGAATTTTTTAGGTGGTGGTAGATAAATTTGCCATATTGCCTGTCGTGCTAACCACGCTGCAGCAACAGAACGTGAGACTTTTGCTGCTTCAGCAAGTTTAGTAATCGCTGCTCTGCCTCTCCAATATCCTCTTGGGCTATAATAAATTGAGTCCATTACAATAGTTATATAATTAATTACCAGCCCCTAGCATTATTTTACCTTTCATAGCGGATTTTACTAGAAAACTAGCGAGTTTTTCTCTGACAGATTTATTGGGTATAGAATTTAATGCATGAATTAATTTTACATCTGCGAGATGCCGTTGTTGTAAATCTTTACTTTACTTTTATACGCAACATCATGAACATGACACGCTTGATCAGTCTTATTTATTGGATACTCTCCTGGTCTTGGTTGATCTTGATCATCAAGTCGGATATCAAGTCGAGTTCCAGGACCACAATAATTATATCCAGGAAGATGTTTTTCCCACGAATATTTGGCCCATGGAGTTCCTGGTAATTTCCCCAATGAAGCAGCGATATCTCCACCGTTCTTCGTCGATGAAATAAATTGATATTTTTTTTGTGCCACATTCTACACATTTACCGGTAATTGCACGTCTTTTTTTGTGTTGTTGTTATTGTTGTTAATCCAGTGGTATGGGTAGGTGCCCTACATCGAACACAATATAAATTTATATTATTTATTATATGGATATAATTGACTTCTCAGCGACACGAAAACAAGAACCAGTAAAGCACCATCCAACGCTACCGAATTCTATCAGAATGATAATAATAGGCCCATCTGGATCAGGCAAAACACAATTATTGCTTAATCTGATAATGCGATGGCTCAAATGGGATAAATTATATTTGGTAGCACCATCTGTAGATGATCAACGGTGTTATGAAGTACTTAAAAGTTTTAATGAAAATGCAAAATTGCTGAATGAAGACGGTAATGATGTTGTTGATTCTATTACCGATATTGATGAAGCCCCATCTGTAGATGACCTAGATGGATTTATTAATAACCTCGTAGTATATGACGATATTATGTTAGATAAACAATCAAATCCAGCTCGAATATTTTCTCGAGGTAGACATAAAAATACTGATGTGATTTGTGTTACTCAGCGATATACACAAATTCCAAAAGTGATCAGAGATAACTGCAATATTTTAGTCGTGTTTAATGGAGTAGATAATTATACTTTACAAAATATTTATTATACTTGGTCTTCAGGGGATATGAACATGATCAAGTTTAAAAACTTCTTTTCAAAAGCACAAGCTGTTCCGTTCGGATTTATTACAATAAATTTACATGACCCAAGATCTAGATATCGTATAGGTCTGGATAAAATCTTTGGTTAATTATAGCAGCAGAGAGGGTGAACGACAAAAATTAAGTGATCCGGCGAGTAAACGAGTCGTATAAAAATTTGAAAAAAATACGTCAACGATGGAATAACAAAAATGAGCTAACCCAGACGATTTATTGTCTGTTCTCAACCGTATGAAAATATACT